>JAHNEJ010000159.1:0-31499 GCA_022559845.1 Amorphophallus konjac
TGGTGTCCAGCGCACCTGAAAAGGTAATTGAGTCCTTGTCAGCATTTAGAAGCATTAAGCAGCATTTCAAGGCATTCGAGCATATAGAAGAGTTCAAGTTCAAGAGCTTACCGATGCATCCGGGAACGAGTCTATGTCGTCTTGAATGGCTCTGGTCAGTTTGCTAATCGATCCCGTGTCCCTCGCGATAATCCACTGCCTCGCATTGAGGATCCACCCAGGATGCATCTGAGTACCTCGCCCGATTCCTGGAAGGTAGAGGAAGCTCCAGCTATGCATTTTAGAAACCAAGTGTTAGCATATAGTAGTCAAAAGCATATAGAAGCATTTTAATTTAGCATTTACTTGTAGAAAAGGTGATAAGCCACCCAGCATCGTCTACCGGTCAGTCGTGCTCAGAGACTCAAACAAGAAGGCGAGCACCGCTGCTCCCCATGCGTATTTGCCCACTCTGCTAAGATCCTCCAGTAAGGGCAGGAGCCGGCAGTTGATCACATCTGCTCTGGTTGGGAATAGAAGCTTCTCGAACAACAAGATCAAGAAGTGTTGCAGTACTCTATCTCCCTCTGGTCCCGCCTCCGCTGCTACCCTCGGGCGGACCTGCTCAATCACTCAATCCAGGTGCTGCTCTGGAAGCTCCCCGACTGCGATAGCTACTCCTCAAAGCCCCAGGCTCTCCTAGAGTCTCGATCATGATAACTGGGATGATGAATGCCCCGGCCTCACCAAGTCCAGCCCCAGTAGCTTATGGGCTTGTACCCTGTAGTCGTTGTAAGTCCAGCCTGTCACTGCTACTCCATGGACCTTCAGCCTTGTGATCCTCGCTATATCCTCCAATGTTGGGATCATATGACCCCATGGGAAGATGAACGCCCTGCTGATCGGATCCCATCACTCGTGCAAAGCATATAGCAGTGGCGTGTCCATTCTTGTCACTTCTATGCTAAGGACTTCCCCGAAGCCCATCACAGCTAGTCTCTCCCGCTGATACTCTGGCAGTGCCTGGTACACCGACCTCATCTGAAGCCAAGAAATCCTGGTTCTTCTTTTCCCCTACACACATGTAGAGCATAAGTTAGTCATTTAATTAGTTTAAATTCATTGCATTTGACATGAATAAAACAAAAAAATTGAATAAGCAAAAACACAAAAAAAATCATTTCTGGCTCTGGTTCCTCTGACGGCCATGTTCTGGCGCATCACAGTCCTCTGACGCACCATGTATGGCGCGTCAGGTACTGTGACGGTCGCTGGAACGACCGTCACGTTCTCCCCGATAGGGCGTCATCTTCTTCGTTCCCCTAGCCCGTGGAAATGGCCACAATGGCCTACACTGGATCCCAATGGGTCCCCAGACCCATTTTCTTCCCCTCAATCACACATGCAAGCATGAAAATTGAAAAAAATTGAAAACTTAAGGGTTTTTAGGGCGGGAGCCTACCTCATGGTCTTGACCTCATTTCTTATTCTCCGACGCCGTGGTCCCTTCTTCGCTGCCGGTGGCCTCCTCCACAACATCTTCTTCTTCTTCTCCGGCCGTGGGAGGGTCTTCCTCCGCCGTTTGCTCCGCCGCCACCGCCAGTTGCTCGTCCGCCGCCGAGGGAATCTTTTCCCGGGCTATGCGATCCCGGTAGTGCTTTATTGCCTTCCTCTTCTTCCCTTTCCCCCTCTCCAATGGTGGCCGGGGGAGCTCATCACCGAACATCGTCGCCGGTGGGTTTTGGCTCGGTGTGGGTGGCGTTGATTGCATTTTGGGGCGTTTGAACGAATGAGAGAGGGAGAGACCGATCGGTTTGTTTTCTTGAACGCCCAAGAAATGTAATTGTCTATCGAAAGACCGTCACAGGATTCTAACGCATGGTTGTTAGACCGTTAGGTGAGTTCAGTCGCTTATTTTGAAAAATGTGAACCGACGCGGTGTGACGGGTCATATGTGGACCGTCACATAAGTGTGGCGCTCCTTTAGTAGACCGTCAGGATCTTTGATGGATGATAATGCCCAATTTCATGTTTGAATGATCATTATGCTTTTATGACTTATCTTATCAAGATGATTCATGCTCAGGAATGGATATGCTTTATTCATATTATTGTTGGCTAACCCTTTCTATGGATGAAATCATGAAAGCCATCATACTTCAGCCATTCGCCGCACAGGTAAGTCAGGTACAATATCTCGATCCTATATCCCTTAATGCATTACTATATGTTATCTATGATATATTATCTCGAGAACCGGCTGGTCATTGATGTGTTTTGGGATCTGATGTTCCCCATAAATAAAAATGATGATGATCTAGGTGCACATGTTTAATCGTTGGATAGGCCATTAGGTTGGAAAAGCTTGGGGACGATGGTTCTGTCTTGCACGCCGTGGTTGCAGATGGTGTCTTGACCCTGGTTTCTCTGGGCTAGTAATACTATTCTCGAGTATCTTCTTATTTTATATTTCTTTGCATTCGATTTAATGATTTCTTTTCATTTAGCCCAGCATGCATCATACGCATTTTTCAGCATTCACGAGCCTTCATCTGTCCTAGGTGTCTCAGTGATGGTGGATAACTGTGTCCATGATCTCAAATGAGGAGAATTATTCCACTCTGAATTGGAAGGTTTCCTTCGGTCTGTTCACTCGATCTGGTTAGCTAAAGATTCCTGTCTGGAGTTTAGTTAATCGTCTCTTTCCTTTCCGGTTCTCTGGCCACTGGCCGTGTTTTTCTTTCCTTAGTTGTTAGTTCCTCCAGACATGCGTCATTTGGTTGGCTATTTCCTTGTGGCTATTTCAAAGTTTTTCGAAAAATTCTTATCGCTCGTTGGTTGAGGACGGGTGTCTTTTGCCTTAACGCCTGCTTTTCATTCCGCTCCGCTTCAGTTCCGCTTCATCTCCATGTTCCATTTCACTTTTTCTTCACCTCCGCTCGCTCCCCTGTAAAGAGGACGTTAAGGAGGGGCATCTGTTGACACCCATTTTATGACTAATAAGTTGGGTCATCTCCTTGTTCATTTTAATGATGCTCCGAGTTGTTCACCTTTATTGAGCCATCTTGGTCAATTTGAGGTTTATTTCATGGGTCATGTCTCCTTGGTTGGGTCTGGTTCCTTGCCTTTTCCCACTGGACAAAGCTTAGCGAACCTTCATCTTATTTACACTCCTTTGTCTCTGACGCATCATTGCTGGCGCATCACATTTCTCCAACGCACCTTCCTATGGCCGTTACATCATCTCAGAGTCCTTAAGACTAAGGCTTATTTCAAGCTTATCTTTTATATGATCCGTTGAGCGTGACGGTCTATCGTGCGATCGTAATCATAACTCTGAGGCACCTACTCATGACCGTTACATCCTTGCAGAGTCCTTATGTTTGAAAACTTCACCCGTTAATCTTATCCTTTGACGGATAAGGTTGTGTGGCGGTCCATTCCTGGGGCGTTACATCACTGTGGCGGTCTATTGTGCAACCGTTACATAAAACAGAGAGTTCTAGCAGAACTGCTCTTTCTCTGCTACTCCGTGGCCGAATTAAGAGTTTGATCTGATGATTTCTCCCTCAAATCTGATCCTTAGAACCTTCTGTTTGTTTCTATGGACTCTTGGGAGTATTATTTTTAAGAGTTTGTTAGGAAATGTCCTACTTTCTAGATGGATTATCCCTTACTCGACCAGAGAGTTTGAGGGTCTATAAATAGAACCCTTGACTTCATGGCTTGAGGAGGAGACATCTGGAGTTCGCGTCGAAGTGCTACCACATCTTGGAGCTTGAACCAAGCAAGGAGATCTGCTTCCCATGTCCATCTTCTTCCAAAGTCTAGGGAGTATTGGTTTCAAGGGTTTAGTTCAGTCACATTGTCTTCTTAGTCTATTTCTCCTTCCTCCAAGCATCATAGCATCCTTCCCTCTTCTTCTCTCACGTTTTTGCACTTGCTGCACTCATTTAAACATCTTCCCATCTTTTAAAACGTCCTAGAGGGGTTAAAAAACCATCCTCCCCAGTATTTCCCTCTCCTTTTGCATGCTTTTGAGTCCTCTTGGTTTATTGATACTACTCTTACTCTAGGGCTAATCTGGGTTGTTGTCTTTGTGTTCTACACTCTTTTGCAAGTTTACAGAGTCCACAGCACGAGGCCCAAGCTTTCTGGCCGGCTGGAAGGCTTGGAGATTAAAGATTCCTAAGTTCCACTTCTGCAGATCTCTGACGGTCTATTATAGGCGCGTTAGAGTCACGTAGCGGTTTATCATGGGGCCGTCACACGCCTGTGGCGCATCATCATTCGACAGTTACGTTCCACAAAGCTGTAGTTATTTCTCTCTCCCGTGGGCGGGTGTTTCATCCACCTATTCTAAGGTATTTCTCAGGTCTTTGGCTTGTTTATTACTTTAGTGGCGATCACATCTTTCCTTAGTATTGGGACGTAGCTTTCTCTTTCATCATACTTCATATCTCTTTCTTTTACTTGCTTGTTCCACCTATACGGTGTGTTTTCTTTTACTTCCTTGCTCCACGTCCCGGCGTGTATTTTTATTTATTTCTTTAGTTTATTCCTGATAGAGATAGCATGCCCATGCTAGAGCTTATGGTGATTGCCTAGGTTCATGTTGCACATGTTCATAGGTTGAGTGATTTTACTGCTTGTTCATCTTGTTCATCATAGTTGAGATCATATCCATCTTGTAAGAAAGGAACACATAATAATCAACATGTAGACCTGAGTTCAATCACAGATTTTAAGGAATTGAGATAAATTCCACTTCACATGTAACACAGAGCATTAATCAATAATGATCATAGCTGAAAGATCAGCACAGACTGAATCAAGGAGCATCGGTTGACCGAAGTGAACAGTTTGGTCAACCGAAATAGACAGAGAGTGAGTGATGAAATAGATTTTTAAACACCCATTTTTAGAATCCTATAAATGCTCTGCCTGAGTGTATGCATGAGCCAACCAACTTGACATATCAACATCAAGAAATGACATACGTGAATGCAGATAATGGTCAGGCATTATGATGCATGTGAATAGCCTAGTGCATATAAACAACCTGTAGAAAGCATGAACTTCTCCTATGTATATGCATGCATGTCATGCAATCAGTTCTGACTTTTCAACAAGAATACCATGCAATCTATTTTGAAATGAATGTATGCATATGAACAACTTCATGCACTTATGTATCCTAAAAAGTGCATGATCTCCCCCTAACTAAATGCATTAAACTGTCATATATGACATGAAGACCATGTAGGGAGTTATTTAACTATGCTCATGACTGACTTAATTTATTTGTATGCAATTTGACCTATGGTACCAGGCGGAGAACTTACATCCTAGGATCACCTCTCGCATGGTGAAAGCTTCCCGATATACCTAATCTGTCTTTATTCATATCACCATTTATTATACCATAAAGTCGTGCATGAAGGTGCATTAAGAATATAGTTGCTGTCCTATATGCAATGCAAATTTTTGAAGTAATTTTAGCAAACACACATGTATGCGGATGAACCACATATGCAATATGCACATATGCATGCAGATGATGACTGCATGCAGCATATATTCAGTATTTGTGTGTGATGTGCATTATGACTTATGCAGATATTTAGACAAATGCAATGGACTTATGCAATTATTAAACTCATGCAGTTTAGATTTTCAGAATTTGACATTCAAATCATTCTCAATCTTATGTATGCACAAATAACTCAGCGTAAGCATGAAGGAACTCATGTAGAGCAATTGCAAATGTTAGATGCATGAATTTCCGCTAGCAAGTGGACCATGACATGCAGCTATCTAAACAGGATTACTGAAAACTCAAATTGTCTATCAGTGAAATGCATAAGTGGGGTTTTACCAAACTTTGGATGCCTTGGTTTATTGACCTCCCCTTTTTTTTTACTTCTTCCAAGGCACAGCTGCAAAACAAGGACTCTCATTTTTGGTTTAATGGTACCCAATATTTCTTGAGTCCAAAGAAGTTAGCTGCATCTCTTTTAGGTGCCATCCTTGACCTCAGGGCAATAACTTCATCATTCTTTAAATGACAACTTTCATCTATGATATGCCCTAACAATCCATAGTAATGACATTGAAAATTGAAATCATACTTTTTAAAGAATTGTGCATCATGTGTCCGAGTGAAAGCAGGATTTTTGCTCTTTCTGGCATGAGTGCTGTGATTGTGTTTCAGGTACCAACAATCTTTGACTGTATGGCCGGCCTTACCACATGCATTGCAATATAGTCTCCTTGGAGCAGCTCTAGGAACAGGGTTCCTTATAAAGACCATATACTCATTCTTTTTCACAAACCAACAGTCATGCATTGCATGGCCGAAATGACCATAGTGAAAATATTTGTGTTGCCTTTTCTGGGCAACTTGTTTGTTTTGTGAACCCTTAGTGAAATGCATGTCTGTGTTTCCAAGATTTCTCGTTTCCTTCATTCCTTTTTGAACATTTAATGCATCAGTTTCCAGGATGTAACAATTGTGCATCACATGACCGAGTCTTCCACAATAAAGACATGAGTATTTTCTAGTATGAGTGTGTGAGAGATCATGTGACTTCTGTGCAGCATTCTTTGTACTAGCAGGAGTGTTTTTGAACTTTTTCTTTGGATTTTCTTTCTTTTTCAATTTTTGAGTTTGTTCTACAGTTTTGGGACTGACAGTGGATTTTTAGTTTCTCTGAGCATTGTTTTGGGAGATAGGCGCACTGGATATGCTAGACGGCTCAGAACTACACACAAATGAAGTGTGAAGCTTACTGACAAAGCCCTCACGTTGGAAATTCACTTTACAGCCAAGGAGCTTGTCCAAATTATCTTTTCCATTCACAAATTTTCAAGAGATTTATTCATATCAGAAATTTTAGATTCAAGTTTTGAGACATGGAGCTCATATCCAGCTATCTTCTCTTCATAGCAAATAGCATTTTCATTCAACATTCGATTAATGGGTTTAGACTCTCAATTTTTTGCTCTGCATTCACCAACTCATCAAAACTATCCATGCTCACGCACTTATCTTTTTCAAATGTGATTAGTCTTTCAGACAGAGCTGTGTATAGGTGTTTCAACTTGTTAATTTCCTCTTTCAGTTTACTATTTTACTTCTGGAGTTCATCATCAATCACCAAATGACTTAAAGAAGTCTAACACTCATTAAACACTTCCTGTTGATTTTATGATTGAAGTTTGTCAAAAATTTTCTTAAGCTCTAAATTTATTACCCTAACATCCTCCAATTTTTCAGAGATCAATCTATTTTCACTTTCAAGATTCATTGATCTATGTTCAGATTCCTGAACCCGATTTTTGAGTTTCTTATTTTTAGATTTTAAATAATCAAGTTCTGAACTAAAAGTATCAAGATCTTCCAGTTGACTTTTAAATATGTCATTTTCTGTTTTCAAAATTTCAATGTCCTCACCTATAGAGTTAGTATTCTCAAGATTGTTTAACTTCTTTTTTAGGGATTTATTATGTTTTCTCAAATTTTCATAGGACTCTAGCAAATTAGCATATGCATCTTCCCAGACCTGTAGAGTAAATCTAGCGAAAGGGTTGTTTACCTCTTCAGCATTCTCGCTTTCATTGCTTCCTTCAGCCATCATGCATTTGTGGTTTTCCTTCCGATGAATATCATTGAAGTGATCCCAAATCTCTTTGGCAATCCTGCAGGTAGATACAAATGGAAATTTTTTAGTGTTGACTGCTCTCTTGAACAAATTCAGCGCCTTAATGTTCTCAAGATATTTCACTTTATGGTCCTCAGTCCAATTGGACTTACTCTTGGGCAATTTGTGTGGCCCTTGAGTAATAATTGTCCATAGGTTTGGATCAGTCAATTTAACATAGCTACGCATGCTGCTAAACCATGAGTTGGAATTGGGTCCATCAAAAATAGGTGCGTGAGCCATTGAGACAGATCAACAAAAAATTTAATGCAACAAACTAAGCACGCTCAAAAATACACCAAAGAAACTACATGATCAACTGCGGATCATTAGATCCGATGAAACAGTAACCCACACTGATACCAATTGATAGAATTGGTGGCGCTCTGATATGTATCTAGAGGGGGGGTGAATGGATCCAACAAGAAATTATAGCCCAATTTCCTGTTTTCAAACAATGAAATCCTAAAATGAAATGTAGCTGAAATAACTGCAAGTGACCAAGAGCAGAAGGCTCACCACGTCGATGCTCACAGATGACAAGCAAGTCTCATGGAACCTAACACGAATGCTTTGCATACAATAAGACAAACCCAAGAGGAAGTAGACTACAAATAAAAAGATCAGTCCAAACCATGATCAAACATATTGGCATATACAACAGTATGAAACACTGAACATGTAGACCTCATAGCAGACCACAACTTCTAGTGCTCAATAACATCACAAAGCATATGCTGCGCACACAATCGACTCGGTGAAGAGAGGTAGAAAATAAGTAAAAATGCACAAGGAAAACCACGGCACCCTAGATTTTTAGGTGGTTCGGCCAGACACCAGTCCGCCTACATCTACCCCTCACTCAAACCTGAGTGAGGATTCCCTTGTCAAAACAAGATGCAGACTCAGTCTACAACAGATGCTGCCAAACAGTTTGAGACTGAGGAAAACAAATCCCTTGACCTAATCTTGCTACCCACAAGATCAGCCCCCACTGCTACCGCAGTGACCGGAGAGTCTGACTCTCCCTTCTCCTGCAATTGCAGAAGGAACCGTGAACAACACCCAGTTGCCCACAACCAAAGGACCAGTCCTCTCTTCCTCTGATGCACAGAGGGAACCTATGAGTGACACCCAGTCACTCACAACCGGAGACTGCAATATCCCTTCTTCTGCAAATGCAGAAGGGATGTGAACAGTAACCCACTGCTCACCAAAAACCCAGAGGATTAAATCCTCTCTTCCTCTGAAGCTATAGAGGGAAACCCGGAGATTAGATCTCCCTTCTTCTAAAACACTCAGAAGGAACCCCGCTCTCCAAATAGAGAATCGGAGGAACAATGTGAAAATTGAAAAGGAAAACAAATAGAAATTAAAAACACATAGCTCTCGTAGGAGCAAGGACAGTTCTGGATCTGATCCAAGAATTGATGAACACAGATCTTCAATCAAGATAGGTTGCACTGACTTGAACTCTCTCTCCTCTTCTCTCGATCTGATCTTCTCTACTCTTCTCTCTTTCTCTCTCTTTTCTTCTATCTCAGCTCTCACTCTCTTTTCTTCTTCTGCAAGCTCACTTTTCTTCTCCTATTTCGGATGTTGTTGCTCGGAGGAAGATACCTCCTATTTATACCCAAAGACAGTGCCTCCGGAGGAGCTTTCTAGATAAAGTGCTTTTATTCCATTTCATTCCTATTGGACCACGTGGGAAGAGAGGGAAGAATATTTCTGACAATGAATCCTCAGATCACGTGCCCATCACTGCTCACCTGGGTTCACGTGCCACTCACCTGATGTACCACTGATTGGTCAAACTCACGTGTCTGTCGTGAGTTCGCATGCTGTCACCTATGTGTCACTGCTGCCAACCCAGACACTACAAGGAAAACAAGTTATTCCGACGTCCATATTCAGTTGCTAATACATCGGGACTACGTCGAAAAGTGACTTTTCGACGTATTTCAGACGTATTTGAGACGCAATATGGACGTCGGAACTTTAACATCGCAAATTTCCGACATAATACAATAGGGTCGCCAATTCGTCCAAAATTACCGATGAAAATATATCATCAAACATATCGAGGGTATTTATGTCGGTAATTAATCATATAGAAATTAATTCACATTTGCGACAGAACATAATTTAGTTGTAAATACGTCAAAAAGTTTTGACGTATTTCTGATTAAAACTTATTCCGTCGGACAAAAAATCGGCCATTATATTTTCGACGAGTCAAAAATTACCGACGTATTTCTGACTATAATGGAAATGCATCGGAAACTTCTGAGTTACATTAGTTGCGACAAAAGTAAATGTTATCGGAAATACGTCCTTAATTTTTGACGTATTTGAGGCGGATAAGTAATACGTTGGAAACTTTAGGTTAAATTAGTTCCGACTAAAGTTAATTTGGTCAGAAGTATGTCGTTAATTTTTGACGTATTTGAGGCGGATAAATAATACGTTGGAAACTTCTGGTTAAATTAGTTCCGACTAAAGTTAATTTGGTCTCAAATATGTCGTTAATTTTCAACGTATTTGAGGCGGATAAGTTTACGTTGGAAAGTTGTGGCTCAAATATGTTCGACGTATTTGCGCCGAGAAATTAATATGTCGGAAATCAGATTCGTTCTGACGGATTTTTTGTTGGTCGAAATTCCATCGAAAATGTTCTCTACATTATTTTTTATATATATTTGAAATCTTAAAAACATGTTTAAAGCTACAATTATACACCATAATCTATACAATGTAACATAAAAGAGGCAATAAACAACATATACAACATAAAATATTATAAATTCCATCGAACATTACACTAAAGAATGTCCACAACACATAACTCAATCCATAAAAAAAATTGCAGTTACATTAATTGAAATGTGTCATTTTTTTACAATATCATTTAAAAAAATCAAGAGATATCCACTGCATCATCCTCATTCATCATTCGTAGCATCTCCACCATCACCGGCTGCAAGAGGATCCTACATCATAAAAAATTAAAAATAAATAGATTTAAATAAAAATAATTAATAATAAATCTAATTAAATATTTTTTAATTTTTTAAATTCCATAGTAGATAACATGAAGATGATTTCTTTGACTCTCAAAGTTGAATTCTTTGAATTAAGTAGTAATGTTATTATTGTGCCATGTGATTTTTGATATCTAACACTATGAATCATATTATGATCATGGTTTTTGATATCAAGAATTTGATGTGTGCTAGCTAATGTCCATATGTTTGCTAATGCCTTGAACAACATTTTCATATGAAGGCTTGAAGAGTTGTAATGTCAAAGCTATGAATGCTTGAACCGTTGCCTGTATGCTTGAAGAATGTCTGTTTGAAGAACTGTAATATCTGAAGAATTTAGCTAAGCATAAGCATGGTAGTGTCACAGCAGCCCTAGAAGCAACTCTATAGAAGAAGCCTCCAATCGCTGAAGAAACAAGCTGATATATCACCTTGATATAGACTTTGTACCCGCTGAAGAATAGGGGTGAAAAATATCCCTTCAGACTGACAAATGTGCATTACGGGTGACTGACACTACCTTAAGGGTAACAAATAGATGAACTAGGTGAATAATAGACAACAAGGGTGACAAATAGTAGTGCAAAGGTGAATAATACGTAATAGTTGTGAAACAACTAAAAACCAAGAAGAGGAGTCGACTCGGAAGGGCTTACAAGTCGACTTCTGACATTCTGTATTCACAGAATGAAAGAAGACTTTTTTAGTTGCGGATTAAGGGTGAAAAATAGGTGGACAAAGAAGACAAATGGCTGTATAGTGGTGTCAAATGGCTGTTCAGTGGTGTAAAGTGGCTCATGGCTATGACAATTGAAGAATGATCAAACTGGTTGAAGAGAATGATTGTCCATGAGGTTCCCAGCTTCCTCATGATGATTCTGGAGAATCATTGAGCATCAAACGACCCTGATGATCCTTCTTTAAAGTCAAGAAACTGACTTGGACTTCAATTTTGCTGGCCTTCAATGGTGAAATCATTGAACATGGCACTGTGTTCTTGTTGGGTTTAATTGAAGCTGCACTCCAGTCATACAGCGTTCTACTATGGCTGTTTGGATGACTTATGGAGCCATGCCCTGCATATAGATCTGTGGTAACCAGAGTGAGTGGTGGTGTTTCCTCCGTCGTCCCCTCTGTGGTATATCAGAGGAAGGGAGATCTTGATCTCCAGGTTGTGGGTAACTTGGTGTTGATCACAGGGTTCCCTCTGTGCTTCAGAGTAAGAGAGGACTGGTCCTCTAGTTGTTGGTAATTGGGTGTTACTCACGGTTCCTTCTAATTTGATCAGAAGAAGAGAGGAGAGTGTTCTTCTAGGTCAAGGTGTAAGTCAGTATTTTTTTGCAGACTGAGTCTACGGTTATTGCTGTTGCAAGTGGAAGCCACACTCAGGTTTGAGTGTGGGGTGGACGTAGATCTGCGTGGCAGAATGAATCACCTAAAAATCCTGTGTTCCGTGATTTTCATTGGTGTGATTGGCCCTTATCATCTAAGGCCTCCATTTAATGGTTTGCGTATGAACTGATCTTCCCTATACGCTAAGTGGTTGCATTGCATTCTGTTAGATCTATCTGATCTGAGTGGATTCTGTGAAGTAGCATTCTCTTAGTTGGTGCATTCTTGTCACTTTCATTTATATTGTTCCCACAGATATCATCTGAGCTCATGGTTTGATAGCTGAGTGTTAAATTATCTTAGGCTTAAAAATTGAGCTTAAAATTATATAGGATCTATACTGATGCGCACACATTATCATATACTTGCTTCTGGCTTTGCCTATAGGGCACACAACATTGGTATCACAGAATCTCCTCTATTATAACTCTAAAGTCTACGAAATTAAAAATCAAATTAAATACTCACATGAGAGGGCTGTGATGTGCTCGAGGGTGCTCCTTGAGGCAAAATGCCTACCTGGGCCAGGAGGGTAGCAACCACACGAGCAAAGCGTTCCTCCATATGTTCCTCGACCAGTTCTATCGCATGTTCGACGATGGATGTAATATGCCTCGTAGAAGTGCCGATGGAGGGAGTAGAGAAGGAACTACTACCGGGATAGGACGAAGCTGAGCCCGGACAAGATGCCAGAATCGGGCTGGTGTCCAAGCTTTGCCCAAAACCATATACTCATCCTTTTTTTGGTGGGCCTGCTACTGCTACCCATGCGTCAGCATCAAGCTGCAGCTGCTACGTCTCCTCTTCCCTATACTTTTCAGTCATCTTCCTATCATATGACTCCTATGAATTAAATAAAAAATATTGTAAATTTTATATTAATCAATCATATTTAAAAATTGAAACAGAAAAGAAATGTGTATGTATAATCTTACCACTACCAAGCGAGCTATCTTGCTCACATACTGATCGGTCCCCTTCTTCTGGTGAACTGTAGCAAATAAATCGTGGTGCGAGACCGTACCACTGTGGGAGATGAGATTTTTATTATTATTAAGAATAATTTTATTATGGGTTTATTTGGTTTATTTATTAGAGGTTTATTTGCGTGGGGCGTGCCAGTCACTGAGTGACAAGTTTATTATGTGCACCGTCTGACTAACCAGACGATTATGGGTGATCGTGTCGGGACCTAAAACCTCCCGTACCATAAACGCTACGGCGTTAATTACATCTCTCCAGAAGAGAGAAAACCCTTGATTAATTGCCAAAATAGAGAGGCCATGGGGCCCGTAGAATATGTAAAATATGTGATTGCATGCAAGCACACAATGTGGTAGTATTTATTTATTAGGTCGTCTCCCGGTACAGGGGGGAGAACTTAGGTCCGAGGACCATCATCACGCATAGTGAAAGCCTCCGGCCCAGCGTAACCTGACTTTTCGCCAACCACCGCTTGATATATCGAAGAGTCGGTTCATGCCAACTTGCACCAAGGTGATATATATATACATGAATATAGATAACGCATACAATAAAAGCGTGATAGAAAATAGGTTTAAATTAATCAATTTCTTTTTACCCGACCCATGGTCAATTAGGTTGACCAATCCCTGCCATAGAAGGCAAGGGTGTTGAGTCTTGTTGAATCTTTACATGTTTTGATGATGACAACACTATAAGTCTTAGTGGTCTTCAAAAATTATGTCTATGTGAAAATTTAACAAAAATATTTTTCTGTGAAAATGAACAAAGAACATGTTTGTTGAAGAATGAACCTTCATTTCACTTCAGGTATTTTTCAGGGACTGTATTCGTGTTGATTGGCACTTCGTCATGTTTGTATATAACACCTCGTGTTGAACTGTTTGTCTTCGTGTCGCTTTAGTTTAAGTATTGTTTGTATTTCCAACACGCCGTGTCGTCTTCTCTTACCACGTGTTGTTTATGTGTACTGTCCTTCAGGTCGTGCGTCTGTGTTGTTTTCACTACATTGCGTGTCGTTTTTCTCTGTAGTGTCTTGATTCAGTGACACGTCGTGTCATTGATCTTTACTTCGTACTGTTTTCACCGTCTTCGTGTTGATCTTTCTCATTAGACCTCGGGTCGTTCTCGCTTTGACCACACTTCCTTGTTGCTTTACGTAGACCTCGTGTCTTGCTTGTTTTTCAACTCGTGTCGGTTACTGTTTCGACTTCGTGTTGTTTTCAGTATGTGTCAATTTTGTCTTCGTGTCATTTTTACCTCGTGTCGTGTTACCCCGTGTCAATTACTGTTTTGACTTCGTGTCGTTATCAGTCTGTGTCTCTCTTATGTTGAAATCACACCTCGTGCTGATCACTGTTCTGTCTTCGTGTTGTTTCTTTGTATTCTGTCTTCTTATTGATCTTTCGTTATTTAGACTTCGTGTCTTTATCACATTGACCACACTCCGTGTCGCTTCTCCTCTCATAACTTCGTGTCGTGTTTTCTACACCTCGTGTCGTTGTCTCCTTGTGTCTTCACCTCGTGTTGTTTTCATCTCTTCGTGTCGGGTTTGTTCTAGTGCGTACAGGACATCGCAGCACTTCATGTTGCTTCCTGTTTCACTTTCGTGTCATTTGTCTTGTTGTATCTTCGTGTCGTTTTTATTCTTCCTAGTCCTCGTGTCTTTCTTGTATTGAAACCATACTTAGTGTTGGTTTCTATTCTTGTCTTCGTGTCTTTGCGTTGTTTTTCTGTCTACCTCGTAAAGTTCTCTTAGTAATGTTCATTGTGTCACCACCTTATCTCGTGTCGTTCTCTGTTTAGTACCTCTTGTCGTGTCCACTAACCTCATGCAGTTCTAGTTCTTATGACACTCAATATTAATGGCTCTTATCTCGTTGCAGGTCCGAGGAAGAACATTCACCAGTGTCTGGGTGCACATGATCCGATGCTGAAGGAACAAATACAAAGAGGGCACGTGGCAGGAAGGTTCTAGGATCGAGCGTGGGAGGCACACGCGTTCAGTGCCCTATCCATCTGCTGCGGCTATAAAGAAAAACCTTCGCCCACCGATGAAGGGTGATCAGAGCTAAGAAAGAAAAGGCAGTGTTACAGAGAGCTCGATCCAGCAGAAGAAGAAAAAGGAAAAGAGAGAGAGATAGTGATCGTGTGAAAGAGGAAGAGAGTTTAAGAGAAAGAAAGTTAGAGAGAGAGTGAATGAGAGAGTTCGTGGAGAAGAAGAAAGAAGCTTACCTGAAGATCTGTCTTCACTGGACCTTGGATCAGATCCAGGCCAGTCAGCTCCAGTGGGAGCCAAATTGTGCATCTCGTGTTTCAGCTTCTGTTTGCTGAAGCTATTTTTCGTTTATTATCTTTTCTTTGTTTTTCTGGTTTGCTGTGCTTTTCGATCCTCTGGTCTGAGGTCGGGTTCCCTCCGGTTAGGAGGAAGGGAGATCTGATCTCCAGTTGCAAGTAGCTGGGAGCTACTTGTGGTTTCCCTCCGGTTTGGAGGAAGGGAGACTTGTCTCCGGTTCTGGGCTTGTGGATTTAAGTCCAGAGGTTCCCTCCAATTTGGAGGAAGAGGGGAGGTTGTTCCCCTGGTCAAGCTGTGTGGCAGCAATTGTTTGCAGACTGAGTCTGCTTGGTTCTAGCGTGTGCTAGTGGAGCCTCACTCCGGTTGGGAGTGAGGGGTGGATGTAGGTCTGAAGGACCGAACCACCTAAAAAATCTTTTGAGCAGTGGCTTGATTGTTTGGTTTGCTTCCGCTAGATGCTTGAATAGGTGCGCTCTATGGGTTTGTATTTGAGTAGAATAGAATAGGTTCTATTCTGTTTCCTTATCTATCATCCGTTTTTTAAATTTGGCCATTATTCGTAGAAGGATTCATTCACCCCCCCTCTGTATCCGGGCCAAGCACCCTAACAGTTGGTATCAGAGCGGGTGTCTGCTTACAAGGTCCAGCGACCTGCAGATCGATCTTACAATCTTAGGTGCTTATTTCCTTTTAGTGCATCAATATTCTTGTGCGTTAATCTATGTGTTCTCATGGCCCATCCACCGATCTTCAGTGGTACGCATTTTGATGCATGGTTCACTGTTTTGAAGAATTATGTTAAATCTGTGAATCCAGACCTGTGGAAAGTAATTTCACATGGTCCTCATGAACTACCTAGGAAAAAGTCCAAATGGACTGACAGTCACAAATCCATGCATGAAGAAAATCAGATAGCAATAAATTTAATGAAGGCAGCTACTGATAGAGCTTTTCATTCATGTTTCTTTGAATCCAGTTCTGCTAAAGATATTTTGGATGCACTGAAGCGAACTCAGGAGATAGATGTGGACAGATGCATGATGGCCAACAGAAGAAATCAAAGTGCCAGCGATCAAGGTAGCAATCAAACTAAAGAAGATGATGATGATGAGGTAAATATCTTCGAGAATTTCTCTCTAGAAGATTGGGAGAATGCATATGCTGAACTATTTGAATCTCATGAACTGTTAAGAAAACAGTATAAAAAGTTGAAAAAGAGTATTCGGGTAGATAGTTCTAGCTCTCCATGTAAAAATTGTTCAAGTACGAAGAAATCTCATGATGCATGTCTGTCTGATAATCATATGTATAAAAACCAGAATGCAGAACTGAAGAAGGAACTTGAATGTGTTCACTCTGAGCTGAACAATTTAAAATCTGAAGATGACTTCCTCAGAAAGCTCTCTAAAGAAAATGATGAACAACTAAAGAAACTTAAACGAGAGAATGAGTTGCTGATTGAAAATTTTAACGCCATAAAATCTGTAAACATAGAATTACAGAAAGATTTTGAAAAATAACAAAAGGAATTGAGGGAGTTTGAAGCTAGGAGAGAAAGCATGGTTAACTCAGAAGATCAGCTTCTAATGAATGAGCTAGTTCAAAATGATAAGCTTAAAGAAGAAGTTGAAAAATTTAAACTGTTAAACAGTGCCATGTCTGAAAGACTTCTCACATTGGAAAAAGGAAAAGCTATCTGTACAAACGAGACTGAAGAGGTAGATGAGCTAAGAAAGGAAATTGAAGAATACAAAACAGCTAACAAGGTTTTGAATGAAGCTGTCAATTGTAGTGAACAAGAGATCACTAGTTATGAAATACACATTGCATCTCTTGAAAATGAAATTCAGGATTTGAAAGCCTCCTTGTCTAAATTTGTTGATGGGCAGAAAAACCTAGACAAGCTGTTAGGTGTAAAAGTCAATGTCAAAAAGGAAGGGTTGGGCTACAATAATCTAACTACGAAGGCTTTGCAGAACAAAGTAATGACATCCTTTGTAAATACTTCAAATATAGCCACTACATCAAAAGACAAACATCCCATTGTTCAGAAAATACGGAGAACAAAGATTAACTTTAACAAGGAAGGACTGGGTTACAGTCCAGTCATGAGGAAGGTTGATGGAGTCAACCTGAAAACTGTCTTTGTCAAATCTTCTGAACAGGAAAAACCTTCTGTCTCATCTCCAACTCAGTATAAGGCTAAGAAAATAGAAAAACAAAATAAAAATCATAAAACATCAGAAATTCAAAGGAACAATCTGCATGCTAAAAACTCATCAGATAAATGCCACGTTTTAAAGAAATCAAATGGCTCATGTCATTACTGTGGTAAGTATGGACATCTTATGAGTAACTGCTTTGTGATGGAAAAAGATGACAATAAGCATGCTAGAAAATCTGTGTCTGGTCAGAAAAAGAATGTCATATGTTCTAATTGTGATAAAGTAGGACACACTACTGCTCATTATTGGTTTGCAAGTAGTAAGGAAAAATCATGTTCATATCATACAAAACACTTTGCAAATCAGCATGCCTTTAACAAGTACCAGCACATTATATGTTTTAATTGCAATAAAATTGGTCACAAGGCCTCTGAATGCTGGTCAGGTTCTTTTAGAAGAAATTCTCTAGTTTGCTCTCACTGTAGAAAGTATGGCCACACAGTCAAGGACTGTTGGCATATTCAGGATAGAAATATGAATTTCAAACATGCCAAATTCCCTGTAAAAGAATCAGCAAAACCTTCATGTCATCACTATGGGAAGCCAGGTCACAGGGCTGCAACCTGTTGGCTGGCAGGATATCAAAACCAAACCAGTTTTGGTAAACAGAAATTTTACCCTGTTAACAGAAAATCTCATGTGTATGCACATAGAATTCATGCTAATAAGAATGTGCATAAATCAGATCTTAAAACTACTCCTGGAAATGTGCTGAGAAAACTTGCTAAACATAATAATGTCATGTCAGGACCCAAGACCTCTTGGGTACCTGTTTGTGCAAAATAAACCTTATTTTGCAGGTGTGCCTTGGGACTGAAATAAAAGGGGTAATGATCCAAGGCACCCAAGAATGAAAACCCCATTCTCACAATTTTCAGGTAATCTCTCTACATGTCCCATTTTGAAACTTACTGCATATCTGGTTTGATGCATTCTTGCATATCTTGCTATTAGTTTCATCTAGTGCATGCATATTGAATCTGGTCTTGCATATTCATTCATCATCTGCAAGTTGCATTATTTTCTAAAACATGCACTCTGAAATTTCTGAAATCTTTAACTGAAAGCGAATGCTGGTTGAAAACTGTATGTTGCATAATTCTTTCGTGGCAAACATTGCATTCATTAAATAATTAACACTTCCAAGAGTCGTGTGTGAGATGTCCTTGAGTGGGCTGAAGAGGAGCTTGTCAGGCTATTTGGTTTCTGAAGATTTTTGTCAGCCGATGTAGTTAATGTGGTTTTAAGATCAGTCATCTCAAGAGGTTGCAGTCTGTTGCCCAAGAGTTTCTCTGGATGTGAGACAGAACTATTTCAAAATACTATATTTGGATATGTCCTTAGTGCCTAATGTCTTTAGTGATCTCTCACTTGTTGGCTTGCTGATAGGAGTGCTGCTCATCTCATTTCATCTCTCTCTCTATTCAATCAGCCACCTCATTATCTCTCACCTCTCACTATTGGTTCAGATTCTCTCTCGAAGAAATTGTGGTTTCAGTCTTCTTGCTCTTATCAGATAAGATCTGTATACCTTAAACCACCCTATATCAAGTGCAACAATCTACACCTGTTAATAAAGAATTTCAATGTTTGGGGGTTATATTTGGTCCTTGATCCTTCTAAGTTATCTTCTCAAGTGTTGGTCAACATATTATAAAACTTCCTGTTAAATGAGAAAAACTTATTGAGGATCTCGACTTAACTGAAACTTATGTAAAGAGAGCTCTGAGATAAAATTGTGTTAAGTAAGATTTCTTTTTGTCTAAAATCATGAGAAGTGCTTCCAGGGAATACGCCATTATTTGTGGCAGAGTAATGGCTTTTGTGGAGAAATAGACACTCTAGATCAATGAAGTCCAGAGTCTCTGTCATGATACAATTAGCTATCTCTGTGTAGAAATGTTAAAATAAAAAAAAAGAAAAAAAAATCCTCAAAAGAAAAATATCATTGGCATTAAGGTAGTTCGTCCTGAGTAACCAGGGTTTCTGGTGTCTGATAAACATGTCTCCTTGTGTAAAAAGGGACTATTCTACCTTGTGTTCAACAAATTGGTTGACCCTGTATGGCTTCTCGTCCATTAAATGAAGAAATGAAATCTACTTGACTTTGTTGTGTTATTTCGTTGCTTGACAAACATAAGGTGCAATTTAATCGTGTCTCTCTCTAGGTTAAGCAACTTTAACAGCTAATTTTGTGATTATGCTGATTTAATATCTTGAGTTAACTGACCTTGGTTTTTGGAAGAATATAACCCGTCCACATATTGAAGGGCTAACTTTAATATGCTGTAGCTGCGTTACATCAGAACTAAGGGTATTTTGGGTATTTACAGAAAAAAGTGTGATAAGAGTAAAAAGCTACTCGACAACACCTTTTTTGTTTCTCACGCCTTCAACCTCAAACCCTTTATTTCCCCTTGCCGCTTCCTATTCATCCTCGTGCCGCTCCACCTTGAGCGTCTTCTTCAAACCCATCTCCATCTCTTCCCGCTCACCTTCTTCCCCCCACAGAGGTCTATTCCTCTCTTCAGTCTAGCATCGCGTCCAATAGCAGCCTGCAAGAGAGAGTTGATACTCTGGAAGTTCCGGCAGATGGATCAGCAAAGGTCAGTAGCTCCGGGTGACAGGAAGAGGAAGGGAAAAGAAATTGTTGAAGAGCCCTCATCTAAGCAACAGAGATGTCTTGTGCCAGAACCTACTGCGGAAGTATCTTCCGAACAAGGTACCAGGATGTCTCAGTCTACCGTGTTTGTAGAAAGTGGGAAAATCATTCCTCCTAGATTAATAGATTTCGGAGATGAAACTTTGGTCTCGAAGTTCCCAGAACCGTTAAGAATCTTTGAGTTTCAGGAGTGGAGAGATTTCTTAGAAAATCACCGTGTCTATTACCCTAGGCCGGTAATGGAATTTTATAATAACTTGTCCTTGAGCCGAGACAAGTCTGCCTTATTATCATCTGTTAAAGGGGTCGAGTTAACTGTTACATGTGAGTCCCTCCACAAAGCCCTCGGTGTTCCAGATAAAGGGGAGGTAGAGGGAAGCTTTCGATACAGTCTCCATGAAGCTTTCTCAGTCATTACTGGTAAACCCAGTAATATTCATGATAAGGGGCAGTTAAAGCTAAAAGCTTATCAGACATCGTCATTTCCTCCTCTTCACAAGCTCCTTCAGAATGTCATCGCTTCCATTATCACCCCACAGACTGGGGCTAGAGGAAGAATTACAGACACACAGAGATTTCTACTGTTTTGTCTGATTCAAAATGTAAAGATTTGTCTGCCAGAGATTATTTTTTCGGTCATGAAGGGATGCATTGGATCCAAGAGACATCTTCCCTATGCCGCCCATCTGACTGAGATATTCAAGCACTCTGAGATTTGCTTGGATGGAGAGGCCGCATCAGAAGTGAAGGCCAGAAACATTTTTAATATGAACTTTGTTTAGTATTTTTGGGGTTAGAGGACTCCTCTATGGTGGGACAAGCTAAGGTCCAAAAGGCCAGGGAATCACAATCTCAGGGGGAGCATTTAGAAGAATTTCAAGTCTTAGCCCAAGCTAGTGAGCAATTGGTTTCTGAGATTGCTCAACAGGAAACACCAGCTGAACCACCAGTGTATACCTTGCCAGCTGCACCCATCGAAGTACCCTTCTCATTTCAGAGGCTAGTTGAGGCTGCATCTGAGGACATCAGATTGTCTGACGAAAGCATTCAAACAGATCTAGATGCAACCATTGCTGGGCTATTTGATTCGTTTGGGAAGACATCTGAAGAGGCAATAGTGCCTGAAGAACAGCCAGCTAAAGAGCAAGACAGTACTGATCAAGATCTTGCTGTTCTTGTTAATGAAATTTTAAGGGAAACTGTTGAGCGAAGCTTGAAAGAGGCTACCGACTTGGTCGTATCTGAAAGTCTTGAGCAGGCCTTTGTTGACAGACCTACTGATCAGGAACTCATGGAAGATAGAGAAAAGGTTCCTGTCATAGAACTAGATACAGAATCTTCAAGTGAAGAAGAGGAACCTGAAGATGTATTCCCTCAGAAAGAAACTCAAGCTGAAGATGAAGTTCAGGTCCCAGCTGAGAGCAGTCAAATGCCAGTACAAGAGGAAGCAGCTGAGAGAACTGCACCTGGCAGTGAATTTTTTGGTACACCTCTATGTCCAGCTAGACTCTTATCTGCAGAGGCACCCAACATTGAATCTACTCGGGCGCCCAACATTGAAGAGCTTCTCATAAACCTGACTCAGCAGATGCAAAAACAAGACAAGAAATTAGATGATCTGCTTACATTTGTCACTCTCAACATTAATCAGGTACATACCAGATTACTGAAGCTTGAGATATCTCTCCTCACTGAATGGAGACGATTCCTTCTAAACAAAAGGGCTTCAGATGATGCAATCAAATCCTTGATGGAAGGATTACAGGAGATTTGTTCAAAAATTGCAAAAGCTCTGAGAGAGTCACATGATGTTAATATTTCCTCCTTCAAAATGTCTTCTACCATAATAGATCATTGCTATGAGATCAGAACAGCTTTAGAATTGTTGAAGAAGTCTTCAAGTGCCCTAGGTCCAGGCATTCAGCAAATCTATGATAAGTTGGTCGCCTTCATATCAGAAATGACAACTCTTACTGACAGATATGAAACTGTCAATGTTCGCCAAGACGACATTATTTCTGAAGTGGCAAATGTCAGAAGCACTGTGGCGTATTGGCTTGCTGAGCTATCAAATGATTTAAAGGAATTTCAGTCTATCTTGGGTTCAACACCTGGTCACGCCTCTTCCAGCAGAACTCCACCTCAAGAACATTCTTCTGCTCCACCAAGGGGGAGACCACCTCTTGGCAGGCCGCGTGGTCCCTCTAGCAGACAAGCCAGATACTTTTCCTGAAAAGACTATGCTCTGTATTTTGTTGCCCTTTTGAGGCCTTCTCTCTCAGACTCTTGGACTAATTAATTTAACTCATATCATTTGCATTGTTGCATTCTTCTTGTTTTCATTTTTTTTGATGATGTCAAAGGGGGAGAAATCAGGAAAAATGTTTGTGATATTCATTGCGAATGGCTATTTAGTGTTTTTTTTCCTTCTCTGCAAAGACTCAAGACTCATAGTGTTGCCATCCATCAAAAAGGGGGAGATTGTTGAGTCTTGTTGAATCTTTACATGTTTTGATGATGACAACACTATAAGTCTTAGTGGTCTTCAAAAATTATGTCTATGTGAAAATTTAACAAAAATATTTTTCTGTGAAAATGAACAAAGAACATGTTTGTTGAAGAATGAACCTTCATTTCACTTCAGGTATTTTTCAGGGACTGTATTCGTGTTGATTGGCACTTCGTCATGTTTGTATATAACACCTCGTGTTGAACTGTTTGTCTTCGTGTCGCTTTAGTTTAAGTACTGTTTGTATTTCCAACACGCCGTGTCGTCTTCTCTTACCACGTGTTGTTTATGTGTACTGTCCTTCAGGTCGTGCGTCTGTGTTGTTTTCACTACATTGCGTGTCGTTTTTCTCTGTAGTGTCTTGATTCAGTGACACGTCGTGTCATTGATCTTTACTTCGTACTGTTTTCACCGTCTTCGTGTTGATCTTTCTCATTAGACCTCGGGTCGTTCTCGCTTTGACCACACTTCCTTGTTGCTTTACGTAGACCTCGTGTCTTGCTTGTTTTTCAACTCGTGTCGGTTACTGTTTCGACTTCGTGTTGTTTTCAGTATGTGTCAATTTTATCTTCGTGTCGTTTTTACCTCGTGTCGTGTTACCCCGTGTCAATTACTGTTTCGACTTCGTGTCGTTATCAGTCCGTGTCTCTCTTATGTTGAAATCACACCTCGTGCTGATCACTGTTCTGTCTTCGTGTTGTTTCTTTGTATTCTGTCTTCTTGTTGATCTTTCGTTATTTAGACTTCGTGTCTTTATCACATTGACCACACTCCGTGTCGCTTCTCCTCTCATAACTTCGTGTCATGTTTTCTACACCTCGTGTCGTTGTCTCCTTGTGTCTTCACCTCGTGTTGTTTTCGTCTCTTCGTGTCGGGTTTGTTCTAGTGCGTACAGGACATCGCAGCACTTCATGTTGCTTCCTGTTTCACTTTCGTGTCATTTGTCTTGTTGTATCTTCGTGTCGTTTTTATTCTTCCTAGTCCTCGTGTCTTTCTTGTATTGAAACCATACTTAGTGTTGGTTTCTGTTCTTGTCTTCGTGTCTTTGCGTTGTTTTTCTGTCTACCTCGTAAAGTTCTCTTAGTAATGTTCATTGTGTCACCACCTTATCTCGTGTCGTTCTCTGTTTAGTACCTCTTGTCGTGTCCACTAACCTCATGCAGTTCTAGTTCTTATGACACTCAATATTAATGGCTCTTATCTCGTTGCAGGTCCGAGGAAGAACATTCACCAGTGTCTGGGTGCACATGATCCGATGCTGAAGGAACAAATACAAAGAGGGCACGTGGCAGGAAGGTTCTAGGATCGAGCGTGGGAGGCACACGCGTTCAGTGCCCTATCCATCTGCTGCGGCTATAAAGAAAAACCTTCGCCCACCGATGAAGGGTGATCAGAGCTAAGAAAGAAAAAGGCAGTGTTACAGAGAGCTCGATCCAGCAGAAGAAGAAAAAGGAAAAGAGAGAGAGATAGTGATCGTGTGAAAGAGGAAGAGAGTTTAAGAGAAAGAAAGTTAGAGAGAGAGTGAATGAGAGAGTTCGTGGAGAAGAAGAAAGAAGCTTACCTGAAGATCTGTCTTCACTGGACCTTGGATCAGATCCAGGCCAGTCAGCTCCAGTGGGAGCCAAATTGTGCATCTCGTGTTTCAGCTTCTGTTTGCTGAAGCTATTTTTCGTTTATTATCTTTTCTTTGTTTTTCTGGTTTGCTGTGCTTTTCGATCCTCTGGTCTGAGGTCGGGTTCCCTCCGGTTAGGAGGAAGGGAGATCTGATCTCCAGTTGCAAGTAGCTGGGAGCTACTTGTGGTTTCCCTCCGGTTTGGAGGAAGGGAGACTTGTCTCCGGTTCTGGGCTTGTGGATTTAAGTCCAGAGGTTCCCTCCAATTTGGAGGAAGAGGGGAGGTTGTTCCCCTGGTCAAGCTGTGTGGCAGCAATTGTTTGCAGACTGAGTCTGCTTGGTTCTAGCGTGTGCTAGTGGAGCCTCACTCCGGTTGGGAGTGAGGGGTGGATGTAGGTCTGAAGGACCGAACCACCTAAAAAATCTTTTGAGCAGTGGCTTGATTGTTTGGTTTGCTTCCGCTAGATGCTTGAATAGGTGCGCTCTATGGGTTTGTATTTGAGTAGAATAGAATTGGTTCTATTCTGTTTCCTTATCTAGCATCCGTTTTTTAAATTTGGCCATTATTCGTAGAAGGATTCATTCACCCCCCCTCTGTATCCGGGCCAAGCACCCTAACAAAGGGTTGCCCCGGGAATGAATGCGGGGTTAAAACGGCGCAAAAGGAAACAATTGGCTCAAATCCGGCGCGGTCAAGCGTAGGTATAGCTTAAAATGGCGCGGGGTAGCGTAGGTATCAATGCTAAAACGGCGCGGTATGGAGGATGGGTTAAACCGGCGTGGATGGCTTGGGGCGCGCCGGAATGGGGCGCGCCGAAATAGGACCATAAAAAAATTCTGAAATTTTGAGTCTAAAGCTAATACGGCGCGGGGGGGGGGGGGTAGTACCGCGCCGTATTAGGGCGCGCCGGATTAGGGGCGCGCCGGATTAGGCCATTTTCTTGTTATTTTCAACCCGTTTGAGCTCCAGATTTGTTTATTAGCCTCTTTGATGTTAATTGAGTTAATTAATTATTGAACTGGAGTCTTGGATACCCCAGAAGCAGAGTTAAAAGCTCGTGCGTGGTTCATACTCAAGCACAGAGGTTCATTGTTTGAAAGCACAAGTCTTATTAAGTCCAAATCACCAGGGTAACTTAGTGTTCGAAGCCTGGCGAAAATTGGGCAGCATTTCCCCCATCCTTGAAGGATTGCAGGGGAGAAGCGGGATCATACTCACGTGCGGAGTAAGCCCCTAACAAGCCGGACAGCGCAACGGCGGCCAGCGGATCCCAATCGATAGGAAACCCCGAGGACTAGCCTATGAGGGGCACCGCTCTTCCGTGGGTTAAAGCTCGATCGGATGGGACGACCAATAGGGAGGAAACCCCGAGGGCGAAGCCTACGAGGGGTGCACAGCCCGTGGTCGAAGCACGATCAAAAGGGACGACCAATAGGGAAGGAAGCCCCGAGGACTAGCCTACGAGGGGCACACGACCCATGGCCACAACTAATTTCCTTAGGGATAGTGGATTTAATGTTGGGATGAAGCCCTGTTTATATTCACCGGATGGCTCATAAGGATACATACCACGAAGGGGTATGACCCTGTGATGCACTGGTGATTCATGGGGAATGTCCCCTCTCCCCGGTCGGTGAATTCTTCGAGAAACACTCACATACAATGCATGCACATAACACACTCGGCCAAGAGTCTGCCAATTGTTAATTGCATCTAATAAGGAAGGGTAGATGATTAGCATGTTAGCAGAGGGGTGAGCGGGTCAGTATGCAGACAGAGATTATAAGGGGCAAATCCTGAATAGCCAGTAGGTGGCATAAGGGAAAACGATCATACCAAAAGACCATGCGCCCAAGTTATAGGGACGGCCACGTTCTCTCTAGTTCATAGTTATGAACAGATGAACCATGGGGGGGCAGTCCCAGGGGTAGCCAGAGATGGACACATGCGCACGTCTCTGGTAATAGAACCCACGATAAACACGGAGGAAGCTCGATACGGACATTCCTTCGAAGAGGACCCCGGGGAGAGGGGAATATTGCATTAATGTTGCCCTGAGAAGGACCAGGGCGTGTGCATCGGAGAAACCAAGGGAAGAAACCTCGATCGAATAGACGGTAATGAATCTCCAAATATGTAGATAGGTATTTGTAATTTTATTCAAATATAAAAAGGGCGAATACCCAGATGGATCATTACAAATGCTTCGCATCCCATAGCCAGCATTCAAGCCGGAAACAAGAGGGGTAGACGAGAGTTAGAAGAAGCAGAACATCACAGGCTCATATCATCACCCATGATGCCACAGTATCATACCCACGGAGGGGTTTTCTGAGAAAAGGGAAGGAGGAAGAGATGATGAAGGGGAGAGGGCTCATATCATCGCCCTTCCCACTTCATTTACATTATATTGACGTCAGAGAAAAAAAGTAAGAAGGGACCGGGAGAAAGCTCCGGAACCCACCTAAACTTCACCACAGAAACAGAGTATCGGATGGCACGCTCCTTCTCCAGCTCCGGGTTTCTTCAGACAGAAGGACGAAAACGGCGGTGGTTCTCCGAGGCTCACTCCCAGAAAACCCATGCTTCTTCCCCAAGCTTCCCTCTCTCAGGCGATTGACTGCTTTCTCTAGCTGCCTCCTCCTCTTCTTCTGATCGAAAGTCCCCTTTTTATAGCCTTCATTGCCTTGGCCTTACCCGACGTGCATATGGGCGCCCGGTTTAGCCAGGGTTGCTTTGGAGCGCGCCAGTTGATAGGGCGTCGGGAAGAGGGCTTCAGTAAGGTGTTTTTGCGCGCCGGTTAAAGGGGCGCCAGAGAAGAGGGCTCGCGGATAAGGGGGCGCGCCGATTAAGCTTCTTTCGTCGCGTTTGTTTGACACGGGTCAGACTGTGGGCCCCAGACTGGCTCCAGAGTTGACTTGGCCCTTCATCTTATCGTGGCTTCATAGAATCGCAACGAGAAGTTTTGGTAAAGCCTTTTAGGCCACAAAATGGCCGATTCTAGAACGTTTTGTGCCTTTGATTTAGACACTCGGGTTTTCTGCTGACATGGCCTTCGACATTGTAATTTGTGCTGCCAGTCCGGCTCCACTTGTATTTGTAGCTTTTTGATTGCTTCTTCGGGGATGATCCCAAATACTCTTTGGAGCTCTTAGGTCTTGCTTTAGCAGTTGTCCGTTGGAGCCGAACATCTTGTCTTTTCTTCTTCTTTTTGGTCTCATCTTTTGTTCGGCTTCCGCCATTCTTTCTTTCTTTCTTTTCTCTCTGTCGGCACAGGAGCACCCGATCAGAACTTAAGACCTGCATAAGCAGAAGTCAAGAAATATTAGGAATATTTTCAGTGTCAACAAATGCCCCCCACCCGCAGGTCTCGCGACAGAGGGACGAAAGAGCGGGACGTGCGGGTGTAGCCCATGGCCCGTTTGAAAATACTGCATACTTTTTTTATTCCATTTCTATTTATCATCATTCATTTATTTCTTATTTCATCATTCATTTTTATTATCTCCTTTTTTTATATATAACCTCATCCAAGCACGCAGGCACTCATCGACTGCAAGCATAGAGTAGATATATGTAGCGTAGTTCCCCTATAACAGGGATAGGATAAGGACAGCGCCCACGATTCACGGACAGAGTGCGGCTCACAAAGCATAACTAAGGGAGATGTGCATACGTAAAGGGGACGCCGCGTAGAACATATGCATAGCATGAATCACAATTTGCACCCAGGACTATTCCTCCATAGTGAAAGTGCAATTATATGGGTAGTGAACCCTAGACATAGGGACGTGTAGACGTTCTGAGTAACACTGGAGGATTACTTTATCACCTACACACACATTCGGGGCTCTCAACTTTTGGTAGCTTCGCACAACCCCCTTGTCCATTTCTTGATTTTGGGCTTCACCGTTCGGCGTGAGTTTCCTCATGTGTCTCAATGGAGATTCCCGGCTACTAAGATTCATCCTTTATTATGATACTATTGTGGATTTCACTGTTTGACGCGAGTCTCCTCATATGTCTCAATGGGGATTCCCGGCTACTAAGATTCATCATATATTATGATTTTATGATGGATTTCACCGTTTGACGCGAGTTTCCTCATGTGTCTCAATGGGGATTCCCGGCTACTTGGATTCATCCTTACTTTAATTGTAGGGTCTGCTGCACTGTTTTCGCGCAAGTCTCCTCATTTGTTTCAGTGGGGATTCCTGGCTACTTGGATTCACATTCCACTTATCACAATCATCATTTTTTTCCTTTCTTTTTTTTTAAAGGGGGTAGGCAGCGTTTTCCTCACGATCACCCTTTACGCTAGTGTAGAGATTTAAGCGTCCATGAAGTGTTAAGAAGAATTTATGACGTCCCTATGACTAATGATCATTACTCACATTATGTGCGAAGTGTAGGAGTTTTGTCTAGGGTGTATTCTGTGAGTTGTGCTAGCAACATAGCTACGACTCTTCCCCTAGTCGTATGCACTCACCGAGAATTAGCTTTTCGTTCCTTAGTGTATGCTGTGACGCACACATATCCTAAATCAGGGCAATGTTATTTAGCAAAGGAGTACGCAGCCTTAGAAATTTGAATGAAGTGTGTTAATACTATATTTCAGGCAGACATGCACGTGAGGCAAACAAGCACACAAATCACGTCATGATTATCATTTTTTTTCTTCTGTTTTTTTTCTTCTTCTTGCTCTCTTTTTTCTTTCTTCTTCTTTTTTTTCTTTTTTTTTCTTTTACTCTCTTTGCTCTCTCTTTTTTTTCTTTTCCTTTCTTTGCTCTTTTTTTTCTTTTTTTTCTTTCTACTTTTTTTGTTTCTTCTTTTTGTTTTCTATTTTCTAAAGGGCTTAATGGGCATGCCCGCAATGATTCCGGCGTCGGGAGCCCGATGCCATGGCAGTGGAGAGAAGGTGTCATATGTGGTAGTAAATCCCTAGAGGGATCACGGGTTGGTATAAAACCAAAGGAGGTCTTTTCGTTCGTTAGTTCGGACAACAGTTCCGAGCCAAGGGTAAGAGGTTTGTCGGCTTAGATCGAAGGTCATGACGCCGAATGACTTGGCTTAGACGTAAGGTCATGACGCCAAGAAAGGGCATTCGTCGGCTTAGGCAAGGAGCCTTGACACCGGACCACTTGGCCTAGACGGAAGGTCATGATGCCATGGGAAAAATATTTACTGGCTTAAGCATAGAGCCATGACGCCAGACAACTTTGCTTAGACGGAAGGCCATGACGCCAAGGTAGAATATTTTAACGGCTTAGACGTAAAGTCATGACGCCACACAACTTGGCTTAGGCGGAATGCCATGACGCCAAGGTAGAATATTTAACGGCTTAGATGTAGAGTCGTGACGCCGTACAACTTGGCTTAGGCGTAGGGCCATGACGCCAAGGCAGAATATTTACCGACTTAGGTGAAAAGCCATGACGCCGGACAAGGATATTTAACGGCTTAGACGTAAAGTCATGACGCCGTACAACTTGGCTTAGGCGGGAGGCCATGACGCAAAGGTAGAATATTTATCGGCTTAGGCGAAAAGCCATGATGCCAGACAAGGATATTTAACGGCTTAGACATGAAGTCATGACGCCGTACAACTTGGCTTAGATGGAAGGCCATGATGCCAAGGCAGAATATTTACCGACTTAGGCGAAAAGCCATGACGCTGGATAAGGATATTTAACGGCTTAGACGTAAAGTCATGACGCCGTACAACTTGGCTTAGGCGGGAGGCCATGACGCCAAGGCAGAATATTTATCGGCTTAGGCGTAAAGCCATGATGCCAGACAAGGATATTTAACGGCTTAGACATGAAGTCATGACGCCGTACAACTTGGCTTAGGCGGAAGGCCATGATGCCAAGGCAGAATATTTATCGGCTTAGGCGAAAAGCCATAACGCCGGACAAGGATATTTAACGGCTTAGACATGAAGTCATGACGCCGTACAACTTGGCTTAGGCGGAAGGCCATGATGCCAAGGCAGAATATTTATCGGCTTAGGCGAAAAGCCATAACGCCGGACAAGGATATTTAACGGCTTAGACATGAAGTCATGACGCCGTAAATAGAAGGAGTCTTTTTGTTCTTCAACTGGATGGAAGGGTAGAGTCACAAGTAGAAAGGATATTTTGTTTCCTGGCTAGGCGGAAGGGCCAAGCCAAAGGTGAAAGGGTCTTTTTGTTGACTGACTGGACGAAAGGTCCACGCCAGAGGTAGAGGGGTCATTTGTTGTATGGTTGGACAAAAGGTCTGAGCCAGTAATAAAAGGGACTTTTTGTTGACTGACTGGACGAAAGGTCCGAGCCAGAGGTAGAATGGTCTTTTTGTTATATGGTCAGACGGAAGGTCCGGACCAAAGGTGAAAGGGTCTTTTTGTTGACTGACTCGACGAAAGGTCCGAGCCAGGGGTAGAGGGGTCTTTTTGTTGTGTGGTCAGATGGAAGGTCCGAGCCAAAGATGAAAGGGTCTTTTTGTTGACTGACTAGATGAAAGGTCTGGGTCAGAGGTAAAAGGTTCTTTTTGTTGTATGGTCGGACGGAAGGTCCAGACCAAAGGTGAAATATGGATGTTGACCCAACGGGCTGTCGGAGCCAACAAATCTTGCTTAGGCGGTATGTCCAAGGCAAGGGCAGACATAGAACACTGTTGTCGTCTCGACGTCATGTCGAACACGACCAACCTGGAAGAGACAAAGGGTCTGGGCCAGGGCAGAATATGGTTGTTGACTGACAGATTGCCAAAGTCAACCAACTTGGAAAAGGCATGAGGCCTGAACCAAAGGCAGAATATAACATAGGTGTTGGCTTGACGTCCTGTCGAAGCCAGGGGCAGAGTATAGGCTATGAATGTTGACCCAACGGGATGTCAGAGCCAATAAACCTTGCTTAGACGGCATGTCCAAGACAAGGGCAGACATAAAACAATGTTGTCATCTCGACGTTTATGTTGAAAATGACCAACCTGGAAGAGACAAAGGGTCTAGGCCAGGGCAGAATATGGTCGTTGACTTGACAGACTTGCCAAAGTCAACCAACTTGGAAAAGGTGTGAGGCCTAGGCCAAGGAAAGAATGTAGGATATG
>JAHNEJ010001427.1:0-56690 GCA_022559845.1 Amorphophallus konjac
TTTGCTGTGGAGCTAACAATATCGGCCAGCCACGAATAACTACAACAGAACTAGCAATTAATGATCTCCCTGTAGCCATGGGTTTTTCGCACGCACTAGCTCTTTAGCTCTTAACATCTTATCAACCTGATATATATATATAGTAGTCAGATTCCATGTGTTTTTAGAGCACATTTGGAAACCCAATATTCCAATTATTGGAATCTCACGACTTTCCAAAATTGTCTCCAAATGTCCCAATGTCTCACCTGCACTTTTGTCTCAACGGATTTTCAAAACTGTGAGAGAGGTTGGCACACCTACATAATCCAACAGAAGCTGGTCTGCTTTTAGGCTATGATTGATTCGAGGGGGATTCTTTGTTTGGAATCTCCGTCCCCCTAAGCCTTTTCAGATGGGTCAATATATCATCAAGTATTCAAAAGTCAAGATTACGACTTACGAGGTGCGATTAGAAAATCCTCATATATAATCTCCCACAACCCATTTTTTCTTTTTCTATTGGATTATGAGAAGAATCCATAATTCCATCGAGTTTCCAAATGCATCCTCAGGGTCTCGATGGATTTGGAAATTCTCCTCCAAAAACCATCCTTATAAAAATGAGAATGCACCATGAAAAGATAAAATAGATGTCCGAGGTACAATATGGGTAATTAGTGTCTCCTATAATTGTTTTCAATAATCTATATATTAAATAAGATTAATGTTTAACGAAATGTAGGGCCAAAATCAACACTAGTCTGCACGGAGTGTGAGAAAAGGATTTTCAAGAATCCCCGAATTCCTATATATTAGGTTTCCAAATGCACACTTAATTAATCTCTCTCTCTCTCTTCAATGACGAGAAGGGTGAGGAGAAGAGTGCCAAAGTCACAATGAAAGAGTAGGAATTCATAAAAGAAGAATGCTAAGGTGCTGCGCTAGTGGTACTAGTAGTCTTTGCCACACTCTCCTAATTGGTACAAGGCAGTTCCAACCCCCCCCCCCCTAAAAAAAAGAAAAAAAAGAAAAATTGGTACAACGGAGTGGGGCTCATACACTCGTTAATTATCTCCATATTTATTTGTCCTTGTTGACGAAGAGAGAAAATATGATTATAATGAAAATAATTAAGAGAGAAAATAGTATTTTAAAAAAGTATTATTTTAATAAGAAGAGTTAATGAATGTGTGAATCCCACTCTATTGTGTTTGGAAGGTTGTTAGAGAATAGTCCCGTATTGAAAACGGGTTAAAATATAATGTTATTATAATTGTGGTGCCCTCTTCACTTAACACCTTATGGTTTTGAGTTGGATGGCTCAATCTAATAAATTCTAACATGGTATCAGAGCTCATGGTTAAGATTTGGGCCGCACATTCTGTATTTGTCATGGTTCATGTGACAAAGAATAATCCCGTATTAAAAACGGGTTAAAATATAATGTGATTATAATTGTGATACCCTCTACACTCAACACCTCAAAAAGAGGGACAGTTCTATCGAAAAAAATGATGATGGAATTGACCAGGCAATGGATCAAATACGTGTTTTCATCAGGTGGAACTGACTAGGCAACGGATCAAATACTTATTTTACCGGAGGAAGCTAGTAAAAGGTCCCTTGTAAAAAATGGGGATTAGTAACATGATCACCTTCTCTAATATAATTTTCTAACACACCCACCATTGAAAGTCTCAAAAGCACCCTCTCTAGCTATATTTTCTGTCAAATTTGGTCACAACCTTTGGTGTGACAAACTGAATCTTAATTAACATTTCTACATGCATCTTCAGTCCCCAGTGGGAACTCGTTGAAGCTCATCCATCGTTATGGCCCCTGCTCCCCTTCCGCCGTTAGCCTCCCGAATGGCGAAGAGATCCTTGGCCAGGACTCGCAGAGGGCTGCTTACCTCCAAAGCCAAGTCAATCTCACCAACACAGGAGGCAACAAAAGTATGGATGCTCTACAGGCATCCTTGGAGACCACATCCCTTCCCTTACTCAGTGGCAGGACCCTCTACAGTAGTGGCTACATCGTGACCATCGACCTCGGCACGCCCACCAGGACCCAGACCGTCCTAATCGACACCGGCAGCAATGTGTGTTGGGTCCAGTGCGAGCCCTGTCGGAAGTGCTATGACCAGAGAGAACCCAAATTCGAACCTGCCACCTCGAGTTCCTACCGCAACGTTACATTCAATGCTCTACCATGCACCAGCCTCCCCCCGGCTTTAGGAGCTCTGCTGGCAACACCTACATCTACCACGTCGCCTACGCCGACTCCTCGAGCACCACCGGGTTCCTCGCCACCGAGACGCTGAGGCTTGGTCAGACTGGCAGCGTGGTCGACAATTTCGTGTTCGGGTGCGGCCATATCAACGTGGGGCCGAACTTACGTGGATTCGCCGGCATCTTTGGTCTCGGGCGCGGTTTTCACTCGCTGGTGAGCCAGACATCTGGCCGTCTTGGAAACGCCTTCTCCTACTGTCTTCCCACCGTGGACAGTGGTGTGGGTCATCTGACCTTAGGCCGAAGAATGGCACCGCCACCCATCCACACGCCCATGATACCTGGTCCACGCGGCTGTACTACGTCGAGCTATTAGGAATCAGCGTCGCCGGGAAACGACTATCCCTGTCGCCGGCGATCTTCGGGAGCATTGGCGCCATCATAGACTCTGGAACGATCATCTCCCGCCTTCCGCCAATTGCATACATGGCGCTCCGTACGTCCTTCCGCAATGGCATGGTGAGGTACCGACAGGCTCCACCCGTCAGGCTTCTAGACACCTGCTATTCCATCACCACACAAGATTTCCCATCTCCTGAGATAATGCTCCACTTTAGGGGGTCCGACATCATGCTTAGGTTTCCGCAGGTGTTCTTTGCTCCAACCGCCTCAATATTTTGCCTGGCATTCACTCCAACCACAAGTGGTGAACATGGTGCAATCATTGGGGCCATCCAACAACGGGGGACAGAGGTGATCTATGACATCGGCAATAGTAGGATCGGGTTCTTGCCTGAATCTCATTGCTAATGATCATGCACGTAGCAAGTTTGCAACGCTGGTGCAACCATAACATGTGATCTTGTTCGCATTTGTATGTGAACAAGCTAAACAATACTGATCGTATACTCAAATAAAATCCTAGCTGGGTGGTCATTGTCTAGTCATTTGTATCGGAGCTCTTGGAGAATCTAGACTCATAAGTATAGCATTTTCATTACAACCTGCTCACAGTAGGAGAAAGATTAATATATAGTGCGTACCATGAATGATTGATGGAATTGACTTTATTGCAATATCCATCTTAATTTGATGGATTCAAATAGGGGAAAACCTTTGTTAGCCGAACAGATGGCCAACCCAAGTGAAGCAAACAAAAAGAAAGAAAAAGAGGTTCAATGTATAGAAAATGAGTATTGATGTGACTCGATGTTTTTTGTTAAAAATACCGCTCACTCAATCTCAAAATTTTTTAACTCGCACAAAAATTAAGAGTAAAGAGCACATAGTGGCAAGTACAGGTCGAATACAGAGTGTTTAGAATTTTAAAGTTGAAAATCTTATGTTTTTAAAAAAAAATCATGAAGTGATTGTTTTGACTTTAAATTGTAAAATTACATAAAATAAATCTATCTAAAGAAATCTGGAGGGTTAAGAGAGGGAAATATAGAGACAGAGGAAGAAGAAACGGAGAGAGAATCACACCAACTATTTTTATTAATTGAAATAAAAGAGTTTTACAATAGTGCCAAGAAACTAAAAATTACGATTCACAAAATAATTAAATAAAATTAAAACTAAAGACTTAGGGAAGAGGACTGATAAGTGTGTATTTTTACATCTTAATTCATGATTCTACACACTTTTTATGAGCTTAAATAATAATAAATATACACTTCTCACACTTACTGTTGATTTTGAATCAAATGTTTAATTTTCTGAAATTAAATAATTTTAATAATGATTTTTATGTATTTATGCAGGCACTCGGTACGAGGAAAGCTCCAAGCAAGAAAAAGAAAAAAAGAAATAAAGTTATATGTGAAAATGGGCCAAAAGCCCAGGAAGTTGTTCAAAAAGAATAGAAAAAAATTAGAAAAAAAAATATAATTATTTGATATTTTTTTGAATTTTCTATACCTATATATGAGATATATACTAGATATATATATATTTATATATAATATATACATATATTATAATTAAAAAACAAAAAAATGTTCAAACCCCCGCCCCCCTTCCCGCCTTCGCCGCCCGCACGGGCGACGAGGCGAGAAGGGCGCGAAGGCGGGGGGGGGGGGACGTGGAGCGCGTCGGCGGGCTTGTGGCCGGCAGGGCCACGCGGCGGGCGGGGGCGGCGTCAACGGCACGCGGCGCACGCGTGCGACACGCGGAGGCGGCAGGAGCGGGCGGCGCACGGAGGGCCCACGGCGGCGGTTCTCACGCGGCAGGCATGGTCGGCGCAACGCGCCGCCAGAGAGAGAAAGAGAGAAGAAAAGCCTAGAAAAGGAGGCCAGAAAAATCCGAAAAAATTCCAGAAAAATGCAAAACGTGTGCAACACATGATAGCACATAATTTGGGTCAAAATAGCAGCCATTTGGTTGATTCACATTGGCAAAATGTTCACACTATCTAAGGTGTTATATGTCTATATAAAGGGCATTCATTTGTAATGTTAAGAAGAGTAGTGAAGGAGAGAGGTTAGCTTAGGAGTAGGAAGCTATGGATTGCTAAGAGTTCTTTGTGTTCTTGAAGTTATTTCATGTTGGCCTTAGTTTGGTTTCATAAGGTGTTGTTTGTAAGATCATTTGATGAAAAAGTTGTAAGTTGAATTTGTTTTAATGAAAGTTTGATTTGAGCATTCAGTCTTTTCTTAGTCTAATTATTTGTTGTTGTGATCCCTATTTCAAATTCTTGTCTTCATGAAAGTTGTTCGTTTTTAAGTGTTCTTCAACTTCTCTTTTCATCATTTCTTCCAATTCTCTCTAGATTAGAAGTTATTTCCAGTTTACTTAAGTGTTGTCCTATGTAATTACTGTTCATCCGTGGTGATACCTTCTGCCATTTCTTCATTTTGAAGCCTTTCCCATCTTAATTTTACTCTGAGTCTTCATGAAAGTTGTTCCTTACTTGTAGATCTAAGTTTTGTTCTTCTACCACTTCTCCAAATTCTGCTTATTTTGTGTGTTAGAATTAATTTTTCAACGTTCTGATTTTTGCTCTGTTACTGTTCATCCGAACCAATAGGTCATAGTTTTTCAAGTTTTTCATTATCTTCCTTTCATTTTCTGTTTCTGTGTTCTTCATAAAAGTTCTTCATCTTTTTATTCTCTACAACTTTCATTTAGTTCACTTTGTCTAATTCCTTCTAGATTTCAAATTATTCTTTGCCTTCCAAACCTCTATTTCAATAGATTTCTGTTGTAATTGCCACTTGTGTTTCCACTTGTGTTTTGTTTCAATTTCAATCCAAACCTTTTCTTCACGGTTTCATCACACATACCCAAAGCGGTAAGTCTTCTTCAAATCATCTCATGGCGTCGACTTCCAAGGCGGAGCGATCTTCATCAAAGGCTCGGCGTGGAAACGACGGCATTCTTCAATCAATTGGCTAAATTTCCTTTACTTATCTCTTGTCATTTAAAGTTGCAATTTCAATTTCTTTAGTGATAATCGCACTCCACAAATAAAATTTGATTTTCCAAACATAAGGGTATTTCCAACTTGAACTAAAATCAAACTTCTCTCCCCGTGGGATCGACCCGTATTCACCACTGTACTCGTATTTTCAAAAATCATTCGAGTGAGTGAGTGCGGTTATAAAATTTGAAATTTGTGTGGCACGGCATTTTTAAACGACGACTGTCGAGCGCATCAAATTTTTGGCGCCGTTGCCGGGGAGAGAATTATGTTGATAGTTGGATATTCTTGTGTTTGGTGTATATATGTGAATATTAATTTTGCTCTTTTTACTTGTGCAGGAAAAAGAAAAAAATTCGAAAAGCAAAGAAAGAGGAAGATCGGACCTGAAATCCTCAGAAAATGAAGTGTCGTTAAAAGCCCGGAAGCATCGCTAAAGGGCAGAAACGTCGGAACAGGTTCTATTTTTCCAATTTCTGAAAAATCTTTACAAAAATTTGAAAAAATTCTTGAAAACTCTATAAAAATCTAAAAAAATCAAAACAAAAGAAATTTTTATGCTGGCTACATAGGTTCATTAATTAAAAACAAAAAAATACTTGCACCAAAATCCAAAAAAAAAATCATTTCAAGATTAGAAACCACACATCATGTTTAGGACATGCATCATTTAGCATAGAATTTTTCTTTGTTTAATTTCTGTCATTGCATTTTGAAGATTGCGAGGGGCAAGGTACGTTCTACTCACCATATTCTGGCATTCATTTTGCATAAAGAACCCCTTGTTTGAAATTGTGGTGTGCATTTTCATTTCAAAATACTTTAAGGGCAACACCCCTAACAACATAAGGTGGAGATTTCATCACCCTCCTTAGCCCAAAAACCACACTACCCTTGCATATCTGCATGACCTACGCCATAAATAAAAGTCAGTAAACGTTGGCCCTAGGATCACACTGTGGTTCTTGTGTTATTTGGGTTTACTCTCATATGAAAACCGGTGCCTAAGGCAAGACGGTCGGACGGCAAACGCCTTAAGCGGGCTAGTGGTTTGGCATAATAAGGTCCCTACGAAAGTAGGGGGAACCTCCCACTTCCCCACCCCTTACCTGGCTGGTGGTCATATTGAGGGTAAACTTAAGTTTCACTTTAATCACTTTGTGAAACCCTATTGTAGGTCTGAGTCGCATCTAGATCATTAGATAATTTGTGTTAACTTGTTTGTGGTTGCATAAAAAAAATTTAAAAAAATAAAATCACAAATCCACGCCTATGCAGGAGCACTTTTATCCTTCTACTTACAAGCCCTCAACCTGTATTCAACTCCCTGACATTCTCGTTGATCAATATGAGATTCGCCCTAGTCTCATCCAGATGCTCCCATCTTTTTATGGGAATCTCAATGAAAATCCTTATAGGCATCTAGATGATTTTCTAGAAGTTTGCTCCCTGATAAAATTCAGAATTTTAATGATGATGCCCTTAAGTTGATCTTATTTCCATTCTCATTGAAAGATAAAGCAAAATGTTGGTTAAGGAGTTTTGGAAAAATTATCAGGACTTGGGAAGCTATGCAGTTAGAATTTTTGAAAAAAATTTACCCCATAGGCCAAACCAACATGATGAGAAGGGCGATTACAGGATTTACTCAACGTCCGGGAGAGCAAATTCATGAATCATGGGAGAGACTGAAGGATTTAATAAGTCAATGTCCGCACCATGGGTTGCCCAAATGGCAAATTATATTTACATTTTATGAGGGGTTATCCGATTATGATAGGCAAATGGTGGACATATATTGTGGAGGGGCATTTTTGAGCAAAAGTGAAGATGAGGCGTATGATCTATTTGAGATTTTGAGTGAAAATTTGATAAATCGTGCCTCCATCTCATCTCATCAACAATTCGTAGGACATGTCAAACAGGCGGAAAACCCAATCCACACTTTCACGGAAGTGTGTGAATTCTGTGCCAGTCTCACTCACCATGTGAGTGAATGTCCTACTATAGCCCGACTCTCTCCAGTCATCCAAGCACAGGTCCAAAATGCCTTAGGATTCTCTCAGCTTAAGCATGTTACATATGATTATAATCTTGGCTGGGGTAATCACACAAATTTGCCTTGGATGGATCCATCATTTCAAGCCCATCTGTCTGAATTTTCACCCCCAGCAGCCCACGAGCAGCCCATGTGTACTCAACCTTCAGCTCAACTCATCTCACCCAGATTTCGGATTCAACATTGATACTAGGGGTGATTCACCGGGCCACTACTTTGAACCTCAAATCATGTACTCTCAGTCTACTTATCAACCCTCTCCTTCAACATTACACCAACCCCCTCAATATGTGAATGATGATGACGATGACAGTCTTCTGCCTGTCATTTTGGCTCACTATATCACTATTGAGAGTGAGGGGGAGTGCGCACGTAATACCATGATGCAGGAAGGAAAGGAAGAAGGAGGTGGCTTCAAGGATAGTGATGATCATATCATCCCATTCTATGAATGTTTTGAGATTGAGATTAGTAATGTAAAAGATAATGGCCCAAACAACTCAATTGAGGAAATCAATAATGAGGAGGATTACTTTGTTAGTAATAATCTTGTTGATTTACTGACACAATATTCTGAATATCCTCCTCCTTTGGAAAAACATGATGATGGGGCCTTATTAGAAAAGTTTACATTTCATCTACCGACCCCATTTTTAGAAAATTTGATTGATAATTTTGGGTTTAGTGATGAGTGTGATAATGGGCCCGTCTTTGAGAACTTCTCATTTGATCTGACTTGTGATGAAGGGGTTGGGCTGGAATCATTTACATTTCCTCTATCAACCCCATTATTGGAAAATTTGGTTAATAATCCTCAGATGAGTGAGGGGTATGATGACGGGGTTTCATTAGAAAATTTTAAATTCGATCTAACCCCTGAGGCCTATCCAATGACATCTGAATCTGTGGATGAGTTAGTGCTTCCTTCTACTTTTCCCCTTTCAGTTGAGCCTCTCCAATTTGAGATTCTCGTACCTAAGGAGGATGTGCCAACCACATTCATCTTCAATTTACCTTCCTCTCAGGAAGATAAATTGATCAATGCTCTTAAAGTTCATGAGGCTGTTACTGAAAGAAACGTGGCTAAGGATGACAATCTTGTTCCTAAGCTACCAGGCCCTAAACAAGTATCCATGGAGGAAGTCATTCCTAAAGGGTTAGTCAGGAAGGACGATACAGGCGAAGGGGATCAAGGGATTGATATGGTGCAAGGGTTCCACCTCGATCTTGACAAATTAGACATTAATCATTTCTGGATCCCTACAGCTGAAAACTGGCTCGCACACAGGGTTAATGTTACAAACAATCATGTGCGAGTCCTACCTCTTTCTAGCCCCGGTCCATACATGGTTACTCTTGTCTCTCAATGGATTAAGGGCTGGAATTTGAAGGAAGACAAGATCACGTGGTGGCTCATTCTGAATGCCACGCGTTGGTTAATGAGCTACATTGCGTCTGGCTGAAGACGTTAAATTTAGCGCTTTTTGGGAGGCAGCCCAACATCTTCATAGTTTGGTGTGCAAATAAATGGCTTCTTAGGAGACAACCTAAGTGAATTCTGTGTGGTAATCAATTGTTTTGGGAAGCTAGATGTGTTTAGGGATTCGAGAGACCAGGACAACAGAGAACCAAGCAAAAAGCATTTTATTCAAACTCTCAACAACAGGAACAAACAAACAAAGAGATTACATCAGGTTCTAGAGGGTGTTCCTCAACGCCGATCAGTGGGGGCAGCAAAGAAGCTACTGACACGAAAGCCACGCTCTCGTGCTCTTCGATAGCGCTCCTCGCCATCCTTCAGCCATTGATCGGCAAGGCCGAGACTGGTCCTCAATTCAAAAACTTGGGCCTCCAGGGCCCTCTTCTCTTCTTTCTCGGCCAATCTCTTAGCTTTCTCTCTGTCTCTATCCCTTTCTCTTTCAGCCCGTTCTCTCTCTCTGTCTTCTCTTTCCAGCTGAAGGGTAATCCTCAGCTCCACAGCGTCCCTAGAAGAGTCCTCATCAGGACGACGCTGTAGTTCCTTCTCCAGCTCAGTTATTCTCGCTTCCTGCTGGGTGGTAAGCGCGAGCGCCTCCTGTGTTTCCTTCTCCTGCCATACATTTAATCTCAGGCAAATAGCAATGCTTGCACAAGGGATTTTAAATAGTGAAACCCTCACCTGTGCAGAAAGCATCCCTTCTGCCTCCGCAGCTCGTTGCGTGGCATGAGCAAGCTGCTCATGGAGTAGATCTAGCTCTGCAGTAGGAATCCATAGGCTGGAAGAAACACCATCTGCCCCCATCGCAGATGAAACTGCATCGAGCTGGGCACGCTGTAACACATATGAGATGACATTAAGTGGATAGCGTCGTGAATCTCAAATCATACCTGGGGTGAATACAAAACACTTACTGATGAACCGAGAGCCGCTCGGGTGTCACTCAACTCTTGCTCAGTGTCCGCCAGACGAGCTCGTAAGTTCATTATTATAGTATCACGGGCATCCTACAGGTTATGACTTATGAGTTCACACAAACAAAAAAAATCAAAAACAAACCAATGAAAGAAATGAAAAAGACAAAAACATGGTTTCTTAACCTCTATAAGCCCTCCAGGCTGGAGCCTCTCTGCATACATTGCCCTATAGAGGCGTAGGTAATCCTCGCTGTCTTGTGCTTCAGATTCCACGAGCGTGCCACCCCTTTGCCAGTCTTCATATTGTTCGGGGAAGCGCACCCTCCAATCGACACAGGTTGCCGGTCCACGCGTCTGCTTTCCGACGCTGGGAGATATGGTCATATCTACCCATTCCTGGGCCAGCCCTAGGGTCCTCATAGCTAATCTCAGTCTGAGGGGCTCGATTTCATTCAAGCAATGGAGCCAGAGGTCCCGTCCGAATCGGGCGCGGCTTCCAGTAACCCACGGTTGGTCAACATCGACCATTTTCAAGAAAGGCCTCCAATTCACCTTTGATGGGTTGTACGCATCTTCTTGGTTAGCTAAAAAATGATGATCAAACAAAACAAACCAAAGAAAAGGGAGAAAAAGGTATCATACCATCGCTGCAGGGAACTCTTGCAACTCCCGCCTTACCACCATCAGTTGATAGGATAGAGGTGCTGTACTCATGATGGGTTGCCACCGTCTAGCAAGCGGGACCGTCAGTGGCCGGCAGTGACGAGCTCTCCCCATTGGAAGGTAATAGTAGCTCCATAGCTACACCATCATGTGTCATTAATATCAACAAATTCAAGAAAAAAGGGCATAAAACAAAACAACGAAAACATTCTTTACCTGGATGAAGGGCGTAAACCCACTGAGTGTCATCTCTCGGTCTGCCCTTTGTGACAAACCTGTAAACAGATGAGCCAATATGGCAGCACCCCAGGCGTATTGTCCTACTCTCTCCAGGTCTACAAGCAGCTCTAAGAAGCGACAGTGGATACTGTCGCCCTTGGAGCCCAATAGCAACTTGCCCAAAAGAAAGAGGAGGAACCTCCTAAGATCCATGTTAGTCCTCTCCCAGTTGCTGGTGTCCACACAATATACCGCACGGGCACCTCTTTCTGCCCTTTCCATAAATTCTTCAAGGGATTCGTCATCACGAGGACGCGTGTCAGTAAGCCCTAATGCCTCCATGATCGATGCCTTGGCTACTGACCTGTTCTTCCTGCCGTCTAATTCCATCCCCAATAGCTTGTGGGCACCTTCTCGGTAGTCCGCGTAAGTAACGCCAGTCACTGCTTCCCCATCTACTTTGAGGCCCGTAATCCGGACCATGTCTTCTAGGCTGGGCACCATGTGTCCCCCACGGCATCAGAAATGCCCGACTTGCCGGATCCCATCTTTCACGTAGTGCTTGGATCAGGGCAAGATTGAGCTTGATCGGCTCGATTCTGAGAAAGGCCCCAAATCCCATCACATCTAACCTCGCCTTCTGGAAGTCCGGGAGACCTCGATAGGCCGCCACTACCAGCTCCCACGATATGTGCGATCTCATCACATTCTACACATACACACGAAGTGAGAAATGGGAGCTTTGCAAAGGAAGATAGGAAACGAAAGGAATGCAAGGAGTCACTTACAGGTTGTGGTAGGGTCCTCTCCCTTAGTTGTCCTTCGACTTCTAAGAATCTCTGGAACTGCTACCCGATCTGCTCCTCTTCGAGGAGCGAGAGGACTCACCTTCTGCTCTGAAGCTAGATTCACCCTCCATTCTAAAATTAAGCAACACTCACTACTTCCTTTTCCAACCTTTCACTCCTCAACTCTACTCTCTCGACTTCGATGTGCCTAAGATGAGAGGAAAGGGGGGTATTTATAGGATTGGAGAGACGGTGATCGGCATCTGTCCCTGTCACCTTTAGCAACAGCCGTGGCAACAAGTCCTCCTCCCTTTACTCTCGCGCCCACTCTACCATGTGGAGTGACCTAGCCGGAGGCATGCTTTATTGACTTTCTGGCCTAAAGATTCCATGTGTTCATTGTCCCGTTGTGACTGCTTTTCGCATACACATGAAATAGGGGGACATTTCTGCGGGAAATCCGGATCCGTGACCCATTGTTGAAATCGGTGGTTGATTCCCTTTGAAACTCATGGACACGATGAATTCTACTCTTTGTCTGGAACTAACTGGCTTCTTCGGAGGCACCCAAGTTTTTAGTGTGTTTTTATTTTGCAGGGAATACCCGATCAGTTGGTGGGGAGAGAGGAGATTGCGTACTCTACTGCTCAGCTACGCCAAGCCGTCACACGCCACAATGTTCGAAGCCCACCTCTATCAGGTTGTCCCGTTCCTTCATACGCTTCTCATCTACATTGTTCTATTATGCTCTATTGTTTATGTCATTGAGGACAATGTCATTTAAGTTGGGGGGACAGGCAATCATGTTGCATTCATATAAAATTTTCACCCAATTTTTGCCCAAAAATTTTTTTTTACCCTTCCCTTACAATTTTCCCCATTTGGAGTTTCTTGATTCATGTCTCATGAAAAGTAATTCTGGAATAGAAAAGACTAGGGAAAAGGATGATGGATAATTTATTAATCTAGCTTTGAAAACTGATTTAAGAATCTCTTTAAAGTTCATGTGCACTTTAGAAAAATACAATCACGTTGCACGCTAATGAAACAAGAAGGACAAGCCTTCTGCTATTTTAGACAGACTGTCTGATATTCTGCACTTTCTGAAGAAGAGATCTGTTATAAGCTTTCTGCCATATAAAATTATGAGAAAAAAAATACCATGAAAAATGCTCCGATTCTGAGTAACCGGGCCTACTTCACCTAAGACGTGTTGAGGTTCGCGTCAAAAGGAAAAGGAACTTTGATCTGTGGAACCGGGCCTACTTCACCTAAGACGTGTTGAGGTTCGCGTAAAACAGTGAAGGGTAGTGCAGGCATCATGTGTGTAAAGAAAAAAAAAAGAGAAAAGAAAAAAAAAAGAATATATAGATCCCAAAAGGGACATAGCAATAAGGCAGACAAAAAGCTAGTATGCTGAATGCTCTAAGTAAGAAGTGCAGAATTGAAAGGCATTTGTTCGGAATAGCAACTGGAGGACGCAATTGTCTCTACTGTGAATTAGCATTACACATGCACAAGTGCTACTGAATTTTGATTAGATTCTTGATCATGTACCTGAATTTCTGACATAAGGCTAGTCTGTGGTAATTACTCCAGATTCCTGATCTTTAGTTGACTCTATGAAAGATGATCTGGAAATGAGCATGAATATTTTAACTCTTGTTAGTCCTGAAATTTTTCATTAATTGCATTGCTAAGGGACTAGCAATGAGTAAGTTGGGGGGTGTGATAAGTGTGTATTTTTACATCTTAATTCATGATTCTACACACTTTTATGAGCTTAAATAATAATAAATATACATTTCTCACACTTACTGTTGATTTAGACTCAAATGATTAATTTTCTGAAATTAAATAGTTTTAATAACGATTTTTATGTATTTATGCAGGCACTCGATACGAGGAAAGCTCCAAGAAACAAAGAAAAAGAAAAAATAAAGAAAGAAAATAAAATAAAAATATATGTTGAACTGAGCCAGAAACCCAAGAAGTTGTTCAAAAAAAAAGAAAAAAAATTAGAAAAATAAAATAAAATTATTTGATATTTTTTTAGAATTTTCTAACGATATACTAGATATATATATAGATATATAGATATATATTATATATATATATATATATATATATATTAAAATAAAAAAATTCAAACCCCCCCCCTTCCCGCCTTCGCCGCCCGCGCGAAGCGCACGGGCGACGAGGTCGGCGAAGGGCGAATGGGGGCGGGGGTCGTGGCGGCATGGCGAAGGTCGGCGGGGGCCGCGTCCACGCGGTCAACCCACGGCAGGCAGGTCAAGGCATGGGCGGCGCACGTGCCCAAGAAGGCCACGCGGAGAACGGCAGGCATGGGCGGTGCACCGGCGGGTCCACGTGGCGGAAGAAAGAGGAAGGCACGGCGGCAGGCGCGTTGCGCCGGCAGAGAGAGAAAGAAAGAAAAAGAGAGAGAAAGGAAGAAAAAGGAGGCCAGAAAAATCCGAAAAAAATTCCATAAAAATGGAAAACATGTGCAACATGTTAGCACACAAATTGGGTCAAAATAGCAGCCATTTGGTTGATTCACATTGGCAAAATGTTCACACTATCTAAGGTGTTATATGTAACCCTATATAAAGGGCATTCATTTGTAATGGAGAAAGAGTGAAGGAGAGAGGTTAGCTTAGGAGTAGGAAGCTATGGATTGCTAAGAGTTCTTTGTGTTCTTGAAGTTATTTCATGTTGGCCTTAGTTTGGTTTCATAAGGTGTTGTTTGTAAGATCATTTGATGAAAAAGTTGTAAGTTGAATTTGTTTTAATGAAAGTTTGATTTGAGCATTCAGTCTTTTCTTAGTCTAATTATTTGTTGTTGTGATCCCTATTTCAAATTCTTGTCTTCATGAAAGTTGTTCTTTTTTAAGTGTTCTTCAACTTCTCTTTTCATCATTTCTTCCAATTCTCTCTAGATTAGAAGTTATTTCCAGTTTACTTAAGTGTTGTCCTATGTAATTACTGTTCATCCGTGGTGATACCTTCTGCCATTTCTTCATTTTGAAGCCTTTCCCATCTTAATTTTACTCTGAGTTCTTCATGAAAGTTGTTCCTTACTTGTAGATCTAAGTTTTGTTCTTCTACCACTTCTCCAAATTCTGCTTATTTTGTGTGTTAGAATTAATTTTTCAACGTTCTGATTTTTGCTCTGTTACTGTTCATCCGAACCAATAGGTCATAGTTTTTCAAGTTTTTCATTATCTTCCTTTCATTTTCTGTTTCTGTGTTCTTCATAAAAGTTCTTCATCTTTTTATTCTCTACAACTTTCATTTAGTTCACTTTGTCTAATTCCTTCTAGATTTCAAATTATTCTTTACCTTCCAAACCTCTATTTCAATAGATTTCTGTTGTAATTGCCACTTGTGTTTCCACTTGTGTTTTGTTTCAATTTCAATCCAAACCTTTTCTTCACGGTTTCATCACACATACCCAAAGCGGTAAGTCTTCTTCAAATCATCTCATGGCGTCGACTTCCAAGGCGGAGCGATCTTCATCAAAGGCTCGGCGTGGAAACGACGGCATTCTTCAATCAATTGGCTAAATTTCCTTACTTATCTCTTGTCATTTAAAGTTACAATTTCAATTTCTTTAGTGATAATCGCACTCCACAAACAAAATTTGATTTTCCAAACATAAGGGTATTTCCAACTTGAACTAAAATCAAACTTCTCTCCCCGTGGGATCGACCCGTATTCACCACTGTACTCGTATTTTCAAAAATCATTCGAGTGAGTGAGTGCGGTTATAAAATTTGAAATTTGTGTGGCACGGCATTTTTAAACGACGACTGTCGAGCGCATCAAGGACGTAGCCATGAAGATGTCGTCGTCCTCTTTGAGCCTTTGAGTGCAGCTCACACCAAGAGATGATGCCGCCGTGGAAGAGGATTCTAGAGAGATGATGTAGAGAGAGAGAGCTAGAGAGGCAAAGAGAGAGAGATAGCGATGGGGGTATAGAAAATAGTGGAAGGAGAAAAACAAGAAAACAGTGGGAGTGTGTGGGTAGTGAATAGGTTGGAGGAGACAAATGAATACGAGAAAGAGAAGAAATAGAAGAAAAAGGTGGTGGGAGGAGAAGTAAAGAGCATGTAGTGGCAAGTACCAGTCGAATCTACGGAGAGTTTAGAATTTTAAAGTTGAAAATCTTAACTTTTAGAAGAAAAATCATGAAGTGGTTGTTTTGACTTTAAAATTTAAAATTACATAAAATAAATCTATCTAAAGAAATCTGGAGGGTTAAGAGAGGGAAATATAGAGAGAGAGGAAGAAGAAATAGAGAGAGAATTACACCAACTATTTTTATTTATTGAAATAAAAGAGTTTTACAATAGTTCCAAGAAACTAAAAATTACAATTCCCAAAATAAAATTTAAATAAAATTAAAACTAAAGACTTAGGGAAGAGGAAGTAGCCATGAAGATGTCGTCGTCCTCTTTGAGCCTTTGAGTGCAGCTCACACCAAGAGATGATGCCGCCGTGGAAGAGGATTCTAGAGAGAGGATGTAGAGAGAGAAAGAGGTAGAGAGGGAAAGCGAGAGAGAGATGGCGATGGGGGTATAGAAAATAGTGGAAGGAGAAAAACAAGAAGACGTTGGGAGTGTGTGGGTAGTGAAGAGGTTGGAGGAGACAGATGAATAAGAGAAAGAGAGGAAATAGAAGAAAAAGGTGGTGGGAGGAGAAGTAGGAGGAGAACGGTGGATGTGTAAACGGTGGGGGAAGAAGAAAAGAAGAAGAACTTGCAGCCAGTGGAGAAGAAGAAAGAGAAGGGAAAACCGTGTAGACAGAGCAGGGAAAGAAGAAGAAAAGAAGAAGTTTGCACGAGGAGGAAGGAGAAAGAGGAGGAAGAGGAGAACAGAGCAGCAACTGAGAGGACGGAAAGAGGAGAAGAGGGAGAGAAGAGAGAACAGACGGGAGAAGATCGGAGCGGCGAAGAGAATAGAGGAGGAAGGAGAAGACGGGAAGAGAAGAGAGGGCCGAGGTTTGTGCTTGGGGAGAATAGGAAGAGAAGAAGTTGGTGTGGAGGTGCAGGGAAGTAAAAGGAGAAGATGAAAAGGAATTGCAGGAGGCTGGAGGAAGCAGGTGAAAGAGGAAGAAAGAGATGGGAAGAATAGAGCCTCCGGTGGAAGAGGAAAAAGGAGAAGAAAGAGGGAAGAATGAGAAGTAGACAGAGGATGAGGAGAGGGAAGAAGAACTTTTTTCTTGTGCAACCTTCATGAGCCTTTTATAGGTAGAGCCCTCACCACCTTCGAAACCACTAAACAGCCAGGACTTAACCCATGCAAACCTCGCTTGTTCGTAAACCAACGTGAAGCTTTCCCGTGCATCTCACGACACCTGCTATCCTTCATGAACAGGGGCACCGCCATCCTTGTTTGCCAACAAACAGGGCTCTGCGCCAATACGCCACTTTCCTCGTTGCCAACCCAGGCCATACGCGTCACCTGCAAATGCGACGTCTCCTTTCCACGAACGGCATGTTAGAACGAGGAAACCTTCACATGCCAATGCGACACCCTCCCAGTTTCCTTCTTCACGCATGCGCACGACCCTGCTGGTTTTTTCCTTCTCATGCATGCACACACCGCATGCAATGGCTTGCGATGCCTTCGCCTATCCTTCTCACTCAAGCCCACCTCCATCGAGACACAGCTTCTTTGCCGCATGCCACTTGAAGACACCATGCAAACGCGATAACGGAGACATGTCACTAGTCAAATTGGCATCAAACAGTTGGGACTCCCTTTACAAATTGGTGTCCACTTGGTAGGACTCCATTTCTTCTGCCTGACATGCAAACACATAAAATATAATAAAATATTTATTGAACCTTATAAAAATATTATTACAATAAAATTAAATAATCATGTAATTATTTATTTTTCCATGTATCTCAAATCCCCATAATATTTTATGCATCAAAATTTAATTAATTTCATGAAAGTTCAAATTTAATGTGAGACTGAGATTCACTAAAAATATTGCAAAATTATTTATATTAAAGTCTAAAAATAATATGTGTAACATAAATAAACATATAAAATTAATCACTAAGTATGAAATGTAGTGAGTCCTGCTAGTGACGGAGTGGACACCCTCCCCCTTTGCAAGGGGGATGTCCTGGCTTCATTACCTGGTTTAAAAATCCTTATCAAAAAAATATGAAATGCAGTGGGCATATGACACATTTGGGATAATAGAGCAAAAACACTAAATGCATAGTGAATTTTATAGTAGTTCGACCAACCCCAAAATCTACATCCACTCCTACAAGTTCTCTATTAGAAATGAATCTAATGTAGGACAAGCTAAGATACTATATGTATGCTGGCAGATGTCGTGAAAATAAATTTAATTAATATGCATTAATTTCCAATACAAAATATCACCATAAATATCAGGGTTTAAACACTTAAATCATAATCTGACAATAAAAAAGTGGCTTAGATAACCCTCTAATGCTTGGCTATCTTTCTCCCATTAGACATATAAATCAACGTTAGTTTAAAATGTGGAGAGAATGGACCTACATAGGTCTAGCATATTGTTGGGCGTTGTCTCACAGCTGATCAACTCGATAATAGATCAAGGTCGGACAGTAGATACTTGGTTCTGGTGGCTACCAAGTGACGAGGTCAAAGATTTAGATGACTGGTGGCAGGTGTATGGCGTCTGTAGTAGTGGCGATGCGATAGTGTCACAGGTCCCAGTTGGAGTGGGGCAAGAGCGACAGAGCTATAGGCGATCGTTGGTGCAAGGGGGGTGACAGGTGGCAGGCTTGGGGAATAGTGAAAGTGCAGGGGTAGAGGACTCTACGGCGGTGGAGAAAGATGTGAACTCAACAGCAGCAAGAGGCCAGCCAATGCGGAGAAGGATGCAGCAGCCCTGGAAGATGTCGGTGGCTCTAACGTGACTACGACGGCTCCGATGCGGCTGCAACAGCCATGGCTGGAGACTAGTGTAGGTGATTGGAAGTGCCCATAGCTGGAGAGCAGGGTGGTGATAGTTTCTTGGGCCTTTGGTTGCGTCTTGTCCTACAATCTCTATCAATTCTCTCCAACTTGGAAATGTTTGACTCCGACAAAGGAAAGTTGTGGTACTATTTGTACAGGTCGGGGTCCGATTGCGCGAAAGTTCATCGTTCAAAACACACGTATCAATCTTTAAAATTCTAAATCGCACTAGATGAAAGAGAGACGTAATGTAATTGTGAGAAGGGTCGAATCCATAGAGAAGAAGAGATTTTGAAATTAAGAGCTTTAGATTCCCTTGGAAAAATATTTGTGATTTGATTGCTTGAAGAAAAGTGATGAAACAACAAACGATCCTAACAATTAATCACGAGCACCTATGACTATGCACCTATGCTATACAAAATAATTGCATAAAGGAAAAGAAATGGTATAGAAGAAGGAGGTAGAAAGGGAGGATGAGCAAGAACTAAATCAAACAAACAACTTCTTTCATTAATTTAAAGAAAAGAGTACATGGAAGCGAGACAAGATTATACCAAACACGCAACGAAACTACAATGAAATAAAATGACTCAAAGACACTAGAAATATGAAAAGCCTGAAATGTGTAGATGGTGGCTGCAATGGTGATGACGGTGCCTGCAATGGTGATGACGGTGATGTCCCCTCTTGGCCTGGGATCACGAACCACCTCACGGAGGATGTCCTCTACGCCGGGTAGAAGTTGCCTTCGCCGTTGGAGCAGCCCTTGGAGAAGATTGTGTGGGGGTGTGGAGAGAAATCCAAGGAGGAAAAAGTAGAGGTTAGGGTGAGGTTAAGGGGAATGGAGATGGCTTAGAAGAAGAGGAGAGGACAAGGGACATGGTGGCTAAGGGAGAGGTTATCTAGGGTGACCTAAGTGAGATGGAGGAGGAGGAAGAAGAAGGTAAAGATGGGGGGCGACCTAAGGTGAAGATGTGAGAGGGAGGGAACTTAGGGCGGCCTAGGGTGAGAGGGAGAGTGCTAGGGACGCAAGAGAGAGAGGGAGAAATGCAAGAAAAATATTAAGAAAAAACTCTAGCCAAAAGTCCCTTTTCTCTCCATGGGATGGGGTTTTTATAGGCACAATGGGGCCAATGGAGGGTTGAGATTGATCTAGAAAGAAATGGGTGGATGAGATTTGGGGAGAAAATGAGATGAAGGGGGGAGAGAGAGAAGGTGGGGGCCCCCCTCTCTAGGGTTTTGGGTGCCCCCTTTGGGGTTTCCTAAATGTGTGGAGATTCTCCCCCAATCCCATCCTTAATTCTCTCCTCAATATCCTCCTTGATTTTCTCAATTTAAAATTTGAATTTTCTTTTCCCTCCAACAGAAAATAGGTGGCGGATACATTTGACTTACTCAACATGAAGGGGGAATGAGGGGGGGTGCCCTAGGGTTTCTCCTCCTCGTCTTCGGACTGTTTTGCCTCCGACTTCTCCTGCAATTGCCCTCAGCGTCCTACATGCACACTATTCTGATTACATCCAATAAAATTATAATATTGCACATATTAATAATGAATGCCCAAAATTACACAATGAGAAATTAATGCTCATGTCCCTCAATTCCCCTTTTTTAAATAATAGTATGCGATTAAGTCAATTTACGTGAAAAGTCCTATTCATGCGGGAAATTGAGGTTAAGTATAAGATGTGCATAATTGCTTAATTTTATGCACTTGAAAGAGTGTATGTGACATGAATTGTTATACAAGAATTTACAATCATCACATCCCCTAACTTACTCATTGCTAGTCCCTTAGTAATGTGAATAGATTAAAATTTAGGACCAACAAGAGTTTACAAAGCTCATGCCTTCATATCCAGATCCTCCTTCATAGAATCAACCAAAGAGTAGGAATCCGGAAACATTAATGCGTACTAGCCTTAGATTGGAAATTTATGACTAAGAATGCAACCCAAAGTTCAATAGCACTTGTGCGAGTGTAATATTAAATCCACAGCATAGACAATTGCATCCCTCATTTACTATTCTAGATAGGTATCCTTTAACTCTGCACCTCTTAGATTAGAGCATTAAGTAAAATAGTTTTTTTCTGCCTCCCTTGGTTTTCAAATATGTACATATATATTTTTTCAATACACATATAATGCTGCGCGAACCTCAACTCTTGCCTTAGGAGAAGCAGGCCTAGTTATTAAGATCATGGGCATTTTTTATGATGTTTTTTTTCAACACTGTGCTTTTGCACTTATTTGATGGATAACTTTGGCAGATAACTTTATTAAAAAGATCTCATCTCTAAGAAATGTAAAGTACCAGACACCACTCAAAAATAATAGAAGACTTGTCATGCTTATTTTATTAGCGTGCAGAGTGATTTTTCCTTTTCTTTTCTAAAGTGATAATGAACTTTAAAGAGATTTTTAAATCAGTTCTCCATGGCTAGATTAGATAATATTCCATTGTCCTTTTCCCTAGCTTTTCTTGTTCTAGAATCACTTTCAATTCAAGCATGAATCATGAAACTCAATTCTGGATTTCATTCAATTTTTTAAAAAAAAACATGAAAGGTTGTAATAAATGCAAAAATTACCTCTCCCAACTTGAATGAGATTGTCCTCAATGGCATAAACAATATGGAATAATATTGTAGAATTAAATTTTTCTAAGGAAGGGTACAACCTGGTGTGTATGATGCCATTTCCTTGAATAGAACTGAGCATGGACAGTGGCAACTCCTAGTGGCTACTTCTGACTCCTAACAAGACCAAAGCAGAAAATCATTGGTTTGCCTCCCAAGAAGTACTAAGTTTAATTTCTTCAGCTAGACACAATAGCACTCCATAACCAACGCGTTGAGTTAAGAATGAGCCACCAAGTTATCTTATCTTCTTTTGAGTTCCAACATTTATGTCAAGGGAAGACACGATTAAATATGTGAATGTAGGGGCTAGAATTATGTTGGTTGTTATCATGATTGATTTTGTCATTAAGTGCATGTGTTAACAACTTCTCCTCTATGGGGGTCATGTAAAAATCAATAACCATTATTTAGGGTCTGGTTGACATTGCATACCATGGTGGATCAAAGAGGCCAAAATGACATCCCCAATCAAGGAATGAAAGATGAATTATCATATCATCAATTCTACAATATTCCTCTTCAAACTTAAGGTCTTTATAAGTGTTGAAAACATGAATGCGGACCTTATTATCTTTCAAAAATTCTTTTACAACCTCAATTTTAGGAATTACGTGAATATTGGTGAGGTGAGAATAGATCAAAGGGGAAGGGGTTTCCATCAAATGATTAGTGTCAAAGAGATAAGAAATATCATGAGTGAAAGAAACATGCTCCTCAACACAATGATACTTGTGGGGCTCAATAGGATCAGACAGATCGGCTAATTGTAGAATGTCTACAACAAGATTAGATTCACCGAGATCATGAAGAAGTAAAAGAGTAATACCCTCTCCTTGATCAAAGGATGTCCAATCAAGATGAAAGTCATGATGGGTACCCTACTGCTCCTTTACTCAAGAGAGATTATTTATGGCCTCACTCAATTCATTCTCCACCCGCACATTCTCTTCATTCTCTTGGAATGAAGTCTCTTCAAATTCGAGAAGAGAAATTGATAAAATTTGATCATTAAGTAGCATATCGCCTTCCTCTTCTTCTCCCCCCAACTTGAGATCAATAACTTCTTTAGAACTCTCCTCATAAGTGCAATTAAGCTCAAGCTCCTCTAGATAATCTTTTTTATCATTATCATAACTACAACTAGCTCTCTCCAAAATTTCTGGATAAGACTCCTTCATAATTCCCCCATTATCTAAATCAAAGTGATCTGAGTATTGGGTTCCTAGGGAATCATAGGTTGATCATAACACTACAAGAAAATTGGCCTTTACCTACATTGAAGAAATGTAGGTATAGGTCCAAAAAACATAGATAAAGTCTTTAGCCATGTTTGCTTGCCACGCTTTCAAAGCGTGGCACTTGCTCGCGTGACTATAGGTTATACCTACGCTTCTATGAAACGTAAGTATAGTTCAACCTATCCTTACGCTTTCAAAGCATAGGAATAGTCCAGCAAGAAGCGTAGGTAGATATCGACCTATACCAACGCTTTAAAAGCATAGGAATAGTCTAACAAAAGCGTAGGTTAAAAATATATATACACAAGCATATAATTGGCTATATCTATGATTCTAAAAACGTAGGTATTGTTTTTTGTCACGTACTAAAAAAATGTTTGAAAAAATATTAGCGTCATTGTCTTAAAAACGTAGGAAAAAGAACTAGTCTCGTTTTTTAAAAAAATGTAGGTATATTGTTCTTTTGTTTTGTTTTTACATATTCATTGTGCAATCATATTACACCTGTATACATTCATATAATGTTTCCTACATGAATCTTACATTGAACACATCACTATTAACATAAAAACTCACAATCAACACATCAATATAAAGTCACATTCAACACATCAATATCAACATAGATCATACACCGCCTTTGAAACACCACTAACAACTTCAAGAGATTCATTTCTCACCTACACATAAATTTACTTTCCATTTAGTAACTATTTGCCAATAGAACAAGTAACACATGCACAGATACGTACTGCATACATACACATAAACAGATAGTTCCCCTCACTCTAATGTAAAAGAGCAAGAAGGCCACTGATACATACATACACATACATATCATTGTGCAAGCGCCCTTTGTTCGTTCTTTGCAGTCAAATCCTCAAGCAATTAAATGCCTAGGTACGAACCATGCACTCCATTTCCCCAACAGAAAACAAGCCATCTGCAGTCACCTCTGCCAAGAAGAAATAAAGGAATTAGTTTACACTAGGTAACCAACTGCACTCATCCCAAACTGATATACAGATATATCCTGCATGTGTATTAGCAAAAGAAAATGAATGCAAGTTAGAATAGAAAGAAAGGAAGAAATAGAGAACAATGAACACGACTTGTGTGAAGTACCTTACCATTCCGCTTGACACCCAGATGTTTGAGTAATGCCTCTTCTTTTTCTCGTGAACCACGTATCATGCAGGGAGTGGTTCCACATATATACCAAGAGGTGATACTTTACCAACCTTCACAGCATAGAGAGATTGTAAACTAGTTGCATTCAAATATGTTCTCTTCATCAATAATGCAATTTAAAGATGAACAAGAACCCTCTATGCTAACTAACCTTTGACCGATTGAACATAGAATAAAATGTGGCAACCTCATACACCCGAATAGGAGCCACTTCTATTATCTTAGCTACCTGTCATGAATAAAACATAACTCAGATATGCAGGTGGGCACTGGCAATACAAAATGTGTCATGCTCGGATGTCAAGGGATATCAAAATAATAACGAAAATAAAAAATAGGCATGCATGATAGGTAACAATATGTACAGGAAAATAACATAGCATAATAGCTCATGGTGTTCATCCAGATTTGCTTGGCTAAATACCTACTAGCACCAAAAGAGTACATCTCCCAGTCCCCCGATTGAGGGGGCTCCTCTGGTCCCCAGTGAAAAGTGTTGTACATCTGTATTTGCAGAAAACCTCTGTTAGCCCCAGCTACAAAGCTAGCTTGGGGGCTGGTTTGAGAATAACGGACCACCACCCCTTCTTCATCAAAAGTTGATGGGATCCCCTCAGTCACATGACTGAGAGGATCCAATTCTGAGCACCCCCCCCCAAAAAAAGAAAGGAAAGTATTCATATGCATATTGCAAATCAACCATTAGCCCTTTTAACTATGCTGATCTGTTGATATGTCACCATTATTTTCTTTCCATTCTCGTGTACGAAGTAGCTAGATTACCGTCCTTGAATGTGCAGCAAAAGATAGAACAGGGAAATTTTGGCACGCTAGAAGACTTTCCACAAGCAAAAACAAAAAATCTTAACATACCAAAAGACCCTCAAAATGGTGCAAGAAGTCAGATTAGAAATGATCAAATTCAAAAATGTAGTCTAGAGGTAGAATTGCAAATGAAGTATGATCCCATGAGCTAGAACAGTTGAGCAAACCCCTGTTTGCTTTAGTTTTTTGATATCAAAAAGAGGAGGGCTGATCTATTGGGTTTATGGGTCATTCAGAGCAATTAAGGTTTACTTGGTCTTAATGTCCATCTCCATTGGCATTCAAAAAGGGGCACAAAGGGAACAAGAAGGCAAGTATAAATATGCAATCAGATCAAAATAAGTGACCAAAAATATGATGTTGGAGGTGTCTTTTAGATCAAATAGACCAATAAAAGTCACTAGACATTTAAAATCTGACAATAGACACTTAAAAAAATAGCCTCATAAAGAAATAAATATGACATGATTTAGAAATATTTAAAATCAAGATACCTTGCATGGACAAGGGCCAAAGCAGACATAGTTTGACTGTATCATATATTAAAAAATGATTAGAAAGGTTTGAGGTTCAAAAGGTAATATCAACATCCGCTTATGGTCGGCAATATTTTAGGTTACTACTGCTATATCGAACTGAAGAGGCGTAATCTTACACTGATCCTGAGCCGTGAGATATGGGAGTAATCTTTTGATCACAGTCACCACGTCTGTATGAATTGCAAGGCAGGAAACGGATCAGAGGTGCCCAGGGAGGATTCCCTGGGGAAAACCCTCCGATGCTTAAGTCAGCAAATGCGATAGAGCATGAAGGTGAAGAGAGAGGGTAGGAGAGAGGGGGAGCGAGATTATTCTCCACCAAGAAGTGTGGTGGTTTTCTCTCAGGACCATTGCCTTACCTTTTCAGGGGGGTTACATCTTTGTAGCGTAATCCATTTATATTCTCCCTTGAGTAGATTATTCTCCCTTGAGTTTATATAGCAATCCATTTAACGTAATAGTCCAGGAAGCTGAGGGGGCTTCGGGGGGGTTACATCTTTGTAGCGGGCTCATTGTGGAGTAAGGACTCTTACCCTACCCTATCCTTTGGAGTTCCCGGCTCCTGCTGGATGCATAACGGACGCTGGGATGAGCTTCCGACAGTCGGTCCGAGCCAGAGGCGTTCGCTCGTGATTTTGTCCCGAGCGATGAGTGTATAGCTCGGGTAGGCCATATCGGGTTCCCGCAGGGGATCTCCCGACCGATCTATCGCTCGGACTTCCGGACTCGCGGGTCGCGTAGGAAGTGCTGCTCCGAGTGGGTTTTTGGGCTTGAAAGAAGTGGGACCAAAATGGGGCTGTCACTTTGGGGAGCTGGGCCTGGTTTGGTCGAATTAGACCTAGTTGGGCCGTGCTCTCGGATGGTTGATTTTCCCCCTCTCCATGAACAATTGATGCCACGGTCACATCTCTCTCTCTCTCTCTTCAGAAACCTGGAATGAAACTGTCGTAGCTTATCCTCCTGTAAGTACCAACAGAACAATGTTATCAAGAAGGACTACAGAGGCATTTACATGTAACATAAAGACTCCAATAGCGAGTCGCAGGACTCACCAGTCATGGTACGGCACAAGAATGGAGGAGCATAGGAAGTGCCTTTTATTCCCACATGCAGAGAAAACATGGATTTTCTGGGATTATATTCCTAATGTTTGGTTCTACTTTTGTTACAGCTTCAGGAATTAGATCTCCAATGTCCTTTAACAAGAATAGATACATGGTTCATACAGGACACGGGTGGGACAAGGGCAACACAGTATAACATATACACTATCTCATGCCAACTAGCACATATACACTATCCCATGCTGAAATTGAGAACAAAAAAAACATCCCATAGAGCTCGGATAGTTCCTAGCATCCCTGACTCCATCAAGAAGATGGAAATTCCATTGTGCTTTACCTGATATCCAAAGCCAAACAAATATTGATATACATGAAGAAATGGTTCAAGAAAACAGAAGTTCACCTTAGGTGCTTTATGAGTAAATAGGACAACCTACATATTGATTTTGGTAGGTTTTTTTTCTCTAAACGAAAGGAATGCAGAATCACGTTAGGAACAGATCTAAAACTTGTATGGGTGACCACTGGTCACTATATGGGTCAGTAATGCCTAATTATTTGGAAACACCATCTTAAAAATCCTAGAAGATTACAATACAAATAAATAAGCATACCATCTCCAAGGGGACAAACAACCTAGCCAACACCTTTCACTTTCCTCTTCATACTCATCGATCTCCACCTGTTACCTGCGCACTTAGATGCTCCAAGATGGCCAGGTAGGGAACTATTTATTGACTTTTTTTCCTAGCAAGTCAATCATAACACTCAATAAAAAAAAAGATGAAGTGCCAGGTGAGACAATATACATGCAAAGTGGCTGTTATGGTGTATTTGGGGAGTTCCGTATGGTGGAGAACAGCTAGTTAGTTTCAAATAAAGCAAAGGGAGGCATGATGGATTTTAATTCATGCACAAACTTATGAATATATCAATTATTACCTTATGTCATCCATTGATAGATGAATTGACTTATTTATCAGACCACATAAAAAGACACAATACCTACTGCACAAAATAGATAGAAAGCAATCAATATTGCCAGGTTTCTAGATGTAGGTTTAAGGATGTTACAACAGCTTCAAACATGGTGGTCACTGATTGCAAATAATAGACCCAATATTTCTTCTCAAGCAGCATTTTTTTGATGGTTTGATTTTCCGCCAATTGCATTAGTCATTACTCCTTGTTAAATATCCTTAATAATGGGAACCCCTTTCCATTTTATGTCCACCAAGCAATATCCATGGGCACTCTAACAAATGCTTTTTGTAAATGGATAGAAGCCATGTAAAGATCCCTTCAAATTAAATTCAAAGTTATCCAAGCAAGTAATATTGTGTCACACAGAAACAAGAAATTGGAGAATGCCGATTCCTTTAGTTCCATGGTGAAAATTACATGAATGACTCTACCGTATTTAAAAAGAAGTGACCAAGTTATCTTTTTTAAAATATATATATTAATATCTATGCTCTCATCACCTATAATAGTGCCATCCATAAGACAAGCAAAGCTAAAAGAAATGCCATAAGACCACCGTACCCATAATTCAAAGAACTAAGAATAATCTATATTTGAACCAAAGAAAAGTGCATGCGTATACAAATGAGCTTATATCTTATTAAAACTGCAACATTAACTTCATGAAGTATCAACCTACTACCAGATTACCAGTCAACAAAAGCACAACCCAAAGAGATCATTATACAAGAAAACACATACTTGTTTCAAATATATCCAACAAATAAATGTTCCCTTGCTTCATGAACCATATCTTCATACAAAGAAACATGCTTCACTGAATGGAAATATATAATAGAAATAAAAGGATAAGCATTTGTTAAAAAGGACATAACATCTAAGTAATTTGCTGAATATATAGTACACAAATGCTGGTGGGAAATGCACTAAGTGAAAATCATGGTAACATTAATTACCCAACAACAAAAATTGCATATCCATCCATGTTGTAACTCTGGATTGTGGTGTCATTGTTCTGAAAGATGATTTCCATGAATCCCCTGTATGTACCATTAATTACAGATGACCCAACATGAGGTGGTCCAGTAAGTGGCCTGGTGGGAAAATCAAGGGTATATACACCTTTCTCATCAAATTGGTCAGCAAGCTTAATTGGTGTTGAAGGTGGGAAGTATGATATTCCATTAAATGTAGTTCATCGCTTTCCATTGATATCAACTGGTGGCCTATTTTTCAATAGATAAACTTGGGTGACATTGATCGACCCATATCTGAAGGATCCTTGTGGGTTGGGTCGGGCGGCACCAGCACTCACATTCCACCTGAAACAAGAAAGGATAAAACAATAGTCAAAATCAGCAATTCTATGGCATGACAGATGATATTCCACATAAGCATGATATAATCCAGAGCCATCCAATCATTACTATCCCCAAAAATAAAACATCATATCTAAAAGAGCTTATGCATGAGGCTGGACTGTGAAAACTGAGACACATGAAGCTCATCACGAACTTTAAAATTCAAATAGCTATCACCTTCATGGTGTCAGTTGACAATTCAACAATAGTCAAGCATCATCTTGGAAGGGCTAGAAAAGAAACAAGAACTTGTGTTTCAACGTGGATATGGACAAATGAAGAAAAATTGACCAGAATCTAAAGAACAATCATGGAGATTAAAAAGGTATTGCTAGTGCACCAGCAAAGGAATTTGCACCACATCCCTGATGGATCTTGCCTGATTCATTGAAAATGTTTTGTCATACAAATGACTAGGAGGATCAGGGAGTGCACCAGATGCTTTGCCTTTGGAATTTGAGTAGTGTAGTATGGCGGCACCTGTAACTTTCTGCCACAATGACTTGTTCACAAACCATGCACTGGCTACAATATAATAATCACTACTAGCATTCTGATCCATGGTGACCAAGAAAGAGCATGATTGGCCCACATGTATATCCAAGTTGGTGCAGTTATGTTGCACAATGTATGATCCTTCAGTCTCCACAAGCAACATGTTATGGTTTTGAATTCTGAACTTCAAACTGGTAGAAACGCCCACATTGTGTACATGAATCCTATAAGTCTTGCCTATTTTGGTGATAGTAAATAATTAGTTATCAACAAGAGGTAGTAAGTGTTGTGTCCCTGAGGTCATTTGAGTCATTCTATGGTCACTTGGGTCATTCGACATCATTCTATGGTCATATGTGTTCTGTGGTATTCTTGGTTTTGATAATGGCTAAACACTATTAGTCATTGATATCTTCCACTCTCATGTGACTGACATACGTGATGTTTTTGTTTATGACAGATATGCCAATCAATGGACAAGGAATCAAGTGGCAATGGCAAAAGTGAAAGCTCATTGATCGCGCCCAAGCACGGATGCAAATCTCATCTCTTTTACAAGCAAAAGTCGACATTTCATATTCGGCTCATCACTTATCCAAGGTCAATGCACAAAAAAGCATAGCCAAGAGAACCCAAGGTTAAAGATTCAATTGGTACTTTCTAGACCAACAAGGATGAAGTCACAAACATGCACGGGCTACTAATGGAGTTGAACGACGGAGCTGAAGCGGATAACAGACCGACCCGGGCAAGCCCGGGTTCTGCCCAGCTGGCGGTCGACCGCCAGCACAGGGGCGGTCGACCGCCCAAGCCAGGGAATCCCAGCTTGAAGTTGTTTCAGCTGGAGGTCGACCGCCAGCTAGTAGCGGTCGACCAGAATTCCCAGTGACCATCCGTCTATAGTGTTTCTCAGTAGCGGTCGACCGCTAGCCCCGATGCATCCTTGTTTGACTTCGATTTCCACCTCGTGGCTAGCCCCTTTCCATGGATTTGTTTAATCAAAACTCACCTAATCTCCCATAATTTGTGGATCTGGTCTGGGGGGTGTCCAAGGACCATTCAAGGTCTATAAAACCAACACTTGAGGGGTTAGAAACCCTAATGCTTCAAGGGGATTCAAGGGAGGCTACAAGGGTGAGAGGAGTTCGAGTACTGTAGCCATGAACAGTACTCCGTGAAGAAATCTGCATCCATTCCAAGGCATTCAAGTCCAGATCTGAAGCCATTTCAACCTCCAAGAAAGAAGAAGCAATCAAGGCTCTCAAGGGTGATCTAAATTGCATCCTTCTTCCTCTTCATCAACTCAAGAGGATCAAAAGGAAGATCAAAGCTACATCCAACACTCTCTCCATCAACTCAAGGTGATTCAAGTTCATATCTCAATCCAGCAACCTCCAAGGAAGAGTAGAAGCAAGAAAGGCTAATAAGAGAGATCAAAGGAGGCTGCAAGAGTGTGTTCAAGGGAGAGGAGTTCGAGTACTGTAGCTGTGAACAGTACTCTGGGAAGAAGTTCTTCATCAAATCTCCAAGTGATTCAAGCTACTTCAAAAGAAGATTCAAGCCCCAGCAATCTCCGACAAGATCCTTTCTCTTTAAGCATATTTCATATCTTGTTTGAGTATTTTCATATCTTGTTCTTTTTCATTTCATTCAAACATTTGAAACTAAAGATCGTCCCTACCGGTGGTTAGTAGGAAGGCAATCGGAAGCTGTCCAATCTGCGGTGTTGACGTCCCTACCGGCGGTTAGTAGGAAGACAATCGGTGGTCTTTCCGATTTGCGGTTCAGTGCGTGGCACTAGTGGAGCCTCACCAGATTTGGTGAGGGGTGGACGTAGGACTGGGGATTCGGTCCGAACCACCTTAAAATATTGTGTGTTGTGGTTTGTTTGTGTGATTGTTTCATTCTAGATGCATGCTTAAGCTCTAATCGATATAATAGTAATCATCTTGCTAAGCAAATCGTTGTGTCCTTCGTTTAGCTAGTTATATTCCGCTGCGATTTGTTCTATCTAGCTATTTAGAGGGTTCCATTACGAAAAGAGGGGCAGATCTATTCACCCCTCCCCTCTAGATCTGCTGTCCACTACACAACAAGTGGTATCAGAGCCTAATATCTCATTATGCAACGACCTTGAGGGAAATGGTGGATCAGCGTCCAAGGGTTTTCTACCCGAAGGACATGCTGTGAATAGGCCTCCTTACTTTACTGGAACTAACTATCCTTTTTGAAAACATCGCATGCAGGTGTTCATTTGCGCCCAAGACTACGAACTTTGGCGAGTGATCAGCAAAGGTCCATATGAGCTTACGGATAATGAGGACTTGTGGACCAAAGAACAGATAAGGCAATCCACTGTCAACTGGAATGCTAAACACATCATGTAATGCTCACTCCATCCAGTAGAATTCTCAAGAGTGGCTACCTGCGCATCTGTAAAACTAATGTGGGATAAGTTAGAGGTAATCTACGAAGGAACCTCTTAGGTACGAGAAACAAAAGCCAACATTTTAGTTTCTGAATATGAAATGTTCCGCATGAAGCCTGATGAGTCAATTCAAGATATGTATGCTCGATTGACTGTGCTTACTAATAGTTTAACTGATTTGGGAAAGAAATATTTAGAGCAAGAAATTGTAAGGAAAATTCTCAGATCGTTAACTCCAGCATGGCACACAAAGGCTTCCGTGGTTTAAGAATCGAGAGATCTCGCAACTACCAAGGTAGATGAACTCATTGGGTCATTGATGACCTATGAGATCAACCTCAAGAACAAAGAGGCTGAGGCACCTAAAAAGAAGTCCCTAGCTCTTAAAGCAGGACCCAGCGGTCATGGCACTTCTGATGAAGGTGAGGATTCGGCAAGTGAGCAAGAAGAGGATGACGTAGCCATGCTCACACGTAAGTTCAAAAAATTCCTGAGAAAGGAAGGTAAGAGCTTCATGAGAGGAAGGTCAAAGGTAAGACATGGTTTCAAATCTAATTCTGAAAACTCTAAGAAATCTGACAAAATCATTTGCTATTCTTGCAATAAACCAGGGCATTTCAAGAATGATTGTCCCGACATATTCAGAAAAGTTGACAAATGGAAGGGCAAGAAGAAGAACAAGGCCATGGTGTCCACATGGAGCGATGAAGAGGAAAGTAATGATGGAACTAGCTCCTCGGACAAAGAAAAAGAAGATTTCTGCCTTATGGCCAAAGGTGATGAAGAAACTGAGGTAAATTCTCCATTTGAAGATTATACAATTGATGATTGGGAGGAAGCATATATACAACTCATGGAAAAATATGAAATGTACAAAAAGGAGAATAAATTATTGAAAAAGAAAATTAACTCATTTGTGTATGATCATGATATGAATGATAAGACTGCTCTACTTGAGACTGAAATTGAAGATCTTAAGAAAATGATTGAGGATTTGGAGGAAGGAAGAAAAGAAATGGCTGACTTGGAAACTGAAAATGAGGATTTGAGAAATGAGATTGATAGCATGAAGCTCAAAATGCAAAGCTATGAAAAAGACAGTAAATTGAGCAATGAAAAGTATGAAGCTGTCAAACAAGTCAACATTCAACTTCTTCAAAATATTGAAAACCTACAAAAAGAGTTGAAGGATAAATAACAATCTTTAGAAAAGTTTGTGGATGGAAGATAAAACTTAGATGCATTGCTAGGAACTAGAATGAACCACAACAAAGATGGGTTAGGTTTTGAACCTACAAACAAAATGCCAATTGGGTTAAAAATTATCACATTTGTTTCATCTTCCGAAGCTTCCACCTCAAACACAACTACCACACAAAACCAGCAAAAACTAAAGGAGAAAGGGAAAGAAAAGATTGAAGAGGCAGTTACCAACATTCCCAAAAAGCTTGTCCAAAAACCTAAGAAAGGTCGACCTTCCCCGCAGCATAGGTCAACACTTCCTTAGCCATTGCATGCTCGACCTTCCAGATTTCACCACAATTGGATTGCACACTCATATAGGCCAGCATCACCATATCTTTGGGACAATTGTGATTTCTGTGTTCATCAATCCCATAGGTGGCAAAACAATTATTTTTAACCCAAGAACAACCAATGGCCACAATGGGTTAAGAAGCCAACTTCATCAAACTTTCACAAATTCCAACCAAGAGCCTTCAAACAGAAAATGAATGTCAAGGTTGAAAAGAAAAACCAAATCCCTGCTCTAAGCAAACAAGACATGAATGCTAGGAAGGTTTGGATTCCAAAAGAAATGGTTTCATGCTTTGAAAATTTGAAGAGTTTGATGTGACCCAAATTTGGTTGGGTTCCAAACACAATTACTTAATTGCTTGTGCAGGAGTGTCTTACAGCCATGTATAACAGGTGGTACCTTGATAGCGGCTGTTCAAGACACATGACTGGAGACAAATCAAAATTTTATCTCTTGGAGGAAAAGGAAGGAGGACACGTCACATTTGGAGGGAACAACAAAGAAAAAATCATTGGAACAGGTAATGTAGGTAAGAATCTCTCCAACTCCATCGAAAATGTGTTGCTAGTTGAAGGTTTGAAATACAACTTGCTTAGTATAAGTCAATTGTGTGATAAGGGTCACAAAGTGTTGTTTGACTCTCATGAATGCAGAATTCTTGAACCAAAATCTGACAAGGTAAAATTTTCTGGTAAGAGAGTCAACAATATTTACATGATTGACTTAGATGATCTTGCTCATTTTAACCTTTGTCTTACTGCACCAAAATCTGAAATTGCTTGGTTATGGCATCGTAGACTAGGACATGCTAGCTACAATGTCTTACATAAACTGTTAAAGCATTCAATGGTGAAAGGGTTGCCTGAATTATCATTTAAACAAGAAAACAAGTTGTGTGATGCATGTGCCCTAGGTAAACAAACAAGAAAATCTTTCAAAGGAAGATCTGGAAATACATCATCCAAACCACTCGAGCTAATTCATATGGACCTATTTGGCCCAACCAGAACTGCTAGCTTAAGTGGTAGAAAATATGGATATGTCTTGGTGGATGACTTTTCTAGGTTCACATGGGTTTTCTTTCTCACACATAAAAATGATGCTTTTGATGAGTTTCAGGCACTCTACATGAAGATAAAGCAGGATGGTGAGTTTAAAATTTCCAAGATTCAATCTGATCATGGTGGTGAATTTGAAAATGCTGATTTCTATAATCTTTGCAGGGCTGAAGGTATTTCACACCGATTTTCTTCACCAAGAACGCCGGAGCAAAATGGTGTAGTTGAAAGGAGAAACCGGACACTTGTAGAGATGGCAAGAACCATGCTTGCTGAACGACAACTTCCAAGGAGGTTTTGGGCTGAAGCGGTAAACTCGACATGTTACATTATCAACCGCTCAATGGTAAGGTCACACACCAAAAAGACTCCTTATGAGTTGCTGAAAGGTAAAAAGCCCTCTCTCTCACATATGAAAGTGTTTGGATCTAAATGCTTCATCCACAATAATGACAAAAGAGATTTAGATAAATTCGAGCCCAAGAGCGATGAAGGTATATTTCTTGGATATTATGATAGATCTAGGGCATATAGGAAAGTCTGTGCAGACATCGATTATGAACTCCCTTAGGGTTTGCATGGCTGCCTAGCCATGGCGGCCCCCCCCTCAGGGGATGGCGACCTCCCTCCCCATCCCCCTCCCGCTTTGCCAAAGCCTTCCTTCCTTCAAACTCTAGCCCGCGCCCTCTCCCCAACAAAGGTCTCTATAGGTATCAAGCCTCCAGCTTTTACGGATGATGGCCATGCTGCGGTCTTCTTCTCCAAACAGGAAGTAATGCAGTCCTACAAGCCTCTTGAGTATGCTCCTATGGTAGGCCGTCGATACCGGAGACCAAGAGCTTTCTTGCCCAACGTCTAAATCTTCAGAAGGATTTCTTGCTCAGTGCGCTTAATCCCCGACACCTCCTGCTACGGTTCTCGTCGGAAGAAGATTTCTTGAAGGTCCTGCTCCGGAAGAATATATACGTCAAAGGCTTTCTCTTTCGGTTCTTCAGATGGACAGCAGACTTCAACTTCAACAATGATCCTTCCATCATGCCGATATGGGTTAGTTTTCCAGCCCTTCCTGTCAATTTTTATGGTGAGGACTTCCTCTGCTCGATAGCAGGCAACCTTGGGAAGGTTCTGCGAATTCATGAATCCACTCTAGCCTGGACTCACACCGCTGAGGCTTACGTTTGTGTTGAACTTGATATTGAAAAACCTCTTGTGGAAAACATTTTGATCTATTGTGGGGGTCCTGGCTTCTGGCAGAGCATCAAATACCACCGCATACCCCACCTATGCTCGGCTTGTCACAAGATTGGCCATGAAACAAAGGATTGCACGAGGAAACAAGGCACTTCAATTGCTAAAACAGACAATCAAAAATAGAGACCCCCTTCTGATGATACTGCAATTGCCAAGCCTACTAAGACTTGGATTCCTATGGGCTCGACAAATCTCCACCCTGCCACACATAAGCAACAACCTACAGAACAAGTAGCAATTCCGGTTGGCAACTCCTTCAGCAGCTGGATGAATCCTCAAAGGAGGAGACTGTCCCTCCATCTTTCGAGTTACACCCCTCCCCCATGGAGAATTCTCCTAAGCAAAGTGAGGACCACAACCAGGTACAAGTCGACTCCTCCTCTCAGGCGACTCACACTCTGTACACACAGAAGCATGCTGATGATCCTGAAATATCCTCTACTCCAACACCCCAGGGCACTGATCACCTGACAATCAATAGGTTGGACAAAGGCAAAACTATTATAAATTCCTCCTCCTTCACTACTAGGCCCCCTTCTGATATAAGCTCTGTCCAAATTGGAAACCAAAGCTACTTGTTGGAGACTGATACAAATTCCAGTATGCAGCAGGAGGCACATCATTTTCATGATCCCCAGTGGCAGGATAAAATAACAGAATGCAGGAATAACATTGCCTTACAAGCTGAGATTGACAACACCACAGCCTTACATGCTGATAGACCGGGGGTCTTAACCAGAGGTATGAAGAGGATTGGATCTGAAGGCAAGATCCAATCCAAAACCCTTCTATAATGTCTTTCCTCATCTGGAACATAAGGGGTATCGGTAATGACCTCTCTGTGGGTCGTGCCAAACTCTTAATTAAAGAGCACAAAGTTGACTGCATTGCCATTCTTGAAACTAAAATTCATAATAGCAATATGGATAGAATCTGCAAAAAGCTAGGTATGGAGAAATGTATAGCAAATAAAGATGAGCAAGCTCACATCTGGATTATGTGGAAAGGACAGTTGGATTTTGTTATTACATGTCAGCATGGCCAACAAGTCGCAATCAAACAGACTTCTAACAATCTGCCTGAATTCCATGCATCCTTTATTTATGCTAAATGTACTCCAGTGGAAAGGCTTCAGTTATGGGCATCCCTCATTCATGCCAATTCTCAAATCAATGGCCCTTGGGTAGTGGCTGGAGATTTCAACAGTATCATGGCTGTTGATGAAAAATTGGGGGGCAATATACCTTCACTCAGGTCCATGAATGACTTTAAGGATTGCATGAATGATTGTGGCCTCATAGATGTAGGTTTTATGGGCTCCAAATATACATGACACAATCAGCAAGCTGGCTCCAATGGCATCTGGGCTAGACTTGATAGAGTCCTCACCAATAACTCTTGGATGCATTCTTTTCCTATTACTGTGGAACACCTCTCTAGAGAAGCCTCTGACCACGCCCCCCTTCTGGTTAAATTGGCTAGACAATACACTACTAAAAGAATATTTTACTTTCAGCAAATGTGGACTAAGCATGATTTATTCCTCTCTGCAGTGGAGCAGTCTTGGAGAACCAGTCCATTAGCTTCCTCTGCCATTACTACTATGGTTCTCAAACTTAAATCCCTGAGGTATACCCTTCGGGATTGGAACAAGAACATTTTTGGAAATGTGCACAAAAATTTAATGGAAGCAGAAGATATGGTGTTAAAGGCCGAGCACAACTATGATCAGCAACCAGGCCCTAACACACTCTCAGCCCTTGACAGTGCCAAATACATTCTCACAGAAAGAATCTTACAGCAGGAAATTTTTTGGAAACAAAAGTCTAGGATCAAGTGGTTGGCTGAAGGAGACAGGAACACTAAATTTTTTCATGCCACTGCTTCAGCTAATAGAAGGAAAAATTCTATCAATTGTCTCAGGAATGCCATGGGTAATCTAACTTCAGACCATCAGCAGATGAAGGAAATTGCTATCTCCCATTTTCAAACTGCTTTCACCTCCCAACCACATCATGTTGATATGGACAGTCTGAACTGCATTCCTTGTATTGTGACCCAGGATGATAACACTCTGTTAAATGCAGTCCCAACTGATGTGGAAATAAAGGAAGCTGTCTTTTCTATATCCCCTGACAATGCCCCTGGCCCGGATGGCTATACTGGTAGTTTTTTTCAACATGCATGGCACATAATTGCAGACACTCTCATAAAGGCCATTCAGGAATTTTTCACTGACAGAAAGCCTCTCCCAAGATGCATAACAACTACTGTCATAGCCCTTATTCCTAAGACCAACAATGCTACTGACATTTCTGAATTCAGGCCAATCAGTTTATTCAACCTCTCTCATAAAATCATTTCTAAAATCATCAGCAACAGAATGAGCAGACTTTTGCCATCACTCATTTCAAAGGAGCAAACAGCTTTTGTCAAAGGCAGGCACATCATTGAAAATATTGCTTTGGCCCAGGAAATGGTGCAAGAATTAGGTAGGAAAACCAGAGGTAGCAATGTCATTCTCAAATTGGACATGGCTAAGGGATATGATAGAATTGAATGGGATTTTCTTGCTGCAATCCTGACGAAATTTTGTTTTGACTCCCAGTTCATTAACATGATTGAAAGCTTGATTACTAACTGCTGGTTCTCAATAGCAGTCAATGGAGATCTAGCTGGTTTTTTCAAATCCACCAGAGGCCTCAGACAAGGTGATCCTATTGCCCCAATTCTCTTTATTCTGGCCCAAGAATCACTTAGCAGGTTGCTAAAGGACAATTTTGACAAAGGTAAAGTGGGTTGGTATTCTGGCCCCCGGAGGTGCCCATCCATCTCCCACCTTTTATTTGATGATGATACACTAATTTTTGCCAATGCCAGTGTCACTTCCCTCCGTCAACTCATGCACATCTTACAAACTTATGAGGAAGCATCAGGGCAACTGATAAATTCTAGCAAGAGTGGTTTTCTATTGCACTCAAACTGCAGTCCCAGCCTCATCCGAAGACTAGAAAATATAACAGGTTTCTCAAGACAATCATTTCCTCAAAAGTACTTGGGATACCCACTGGTTTTGGGCAGATCCAAGAAGGTTTTCTTTGCTGGCATCATTACCACCATTCAGAAGCGTATAGAAGGATGGCAAGCTAGATTACTCTCACAGAGTGCTCGGTTAATATTGATCAAACATGTCCTATCATCCATTCCAATTTATATACTGGCTTCCACTCCTCTGCATGCAGGCATACATCAAATGATGGACAGATATTTTGCCAATTTTTTCTGGGGCTCCTCTAATTATGGCAACCGAAAACACTGGAAATCTTGGAATTATATTTGCAAACCTATGGAGCAGGGAGGTCTTGGGATTATGTCCCTAAAACAAATGGATCTTGCTCTTAGGGTCAAAATGCTATGGAATGGACTCCATTCTCAATCTCATTGGGCAGTCTTTTTCAGGGCTAAATACACTCAGAATACACATCTCTCTGAGGTCAATTTCAAAAACATGAAGGGAATCAACAGGAATAGCTGGAATAAAGCAAAAACACTCATCTTGGAGCACCAGAGGGTCATACTGGGTGATGGGGCTCAAACCAATTTCTGGCTAGATACATGGTTGGGAAACAGAACTCTTGCTTCTTATATATGCACTGATGGCACCATCAACACTAATGCTACTGTTTAAGACATCATTATGACTCCAAGGCCGGAGGACACTGCTGCATTGGAACTTCACCTTCCAGCTGAGATTAGGAGAACTTTATCTCCATCCCTTTTAACTCATCACTCTGATCACTTCATCTGGTCACTTTCAGGGAATGGGAGCTATTCTGTCTCCTCCATTTATAAAAAACTGATGCAACCTCAACACTCTCAGATTATGGAGGTGCATACCAACTGGAAACGCATTTGGTCCCCTTGGATTCCAACCAAAATCTCACTGCATATATGGAAAGTATTCTTCAACTGCCTGCCCACTAATCAGAATGTTAAAGCTAGTGGTATACCTATATGCTCCAAATGCAATTGCTGCCAGAACCATAAAGCAGAGGATACAAATCATCTCTTCCTTAACAGTGACTGGGCTGTGAACATATGGTCCTTCTTTCAAAACAAAGGCCTGGAGATTGGTGGTCGGACAATCAGAGAACTAATCTCCAAAAATATTCAAAGTGCTGCTGGTACATCTCTATTTGGTCTCTTCATTATTGCTCTAACTGGTTTTAGCCTGTGGGAGATCTGGACTGCTAGGAACTCTGTCCTCCATGATGGGAAGCCTCCTAAGATCCAGCAAATGATCCCAAAAATTCTCTCCCAGGTGAGACAATCTTTAGCACTGTCTAAGCTTCGGGAAGACAAACATGAAAGGAGAACTGTTCTAGCAGAATGTGGAATTCAGGCCATCAGGAACAACAGTCCAAAACTGAAGCTCATCAAATGGCAATTCCCACCCTGGCCTCATATTAAACTGAACACCGATGGTGCCTCCAAGCTAGCTCAGATTTCAGGTGGTGGTGGTGTCATCAGGGACTCACATGGATCAATCATCTTGGCTTTCTCCCATTTTGATGACCAAGCTAGCAGCATGATGGCAGAGGCTCGAGCACTCCAGGATGGTCTAAAATATCTGAGAACCCTTACTACACACCCGAGCACCATTGAATGTGACTCCCAAATCCTGGTTCAAGTTATCAACCAAAAGATTCCCTGTCCTTGGGAAATTTTGAAGTATGTGAGGGAAATCCGGACCCTTCTCATGGCAACTGACACTATCACTCACATCTTTCGTGAAGCCAATAAGGTGGCAGATTCTTTGGCCAATCTAGCTTGCACCAACAAATGTAATCTTTATTTTTCCTCACAGCAGCAACTTCCTAGTGCTGTTAGAGGTTTTGCCCGTTTGGATAAGCTAGGAATGCCTAGCATCCGCACAATGTAATTCCCTTGATTCTTTTATATGAATAAATCCACCTCCTAGCAGTGCATCCCAATGCACCTAGGAAAGGTTTTTGATAAAAAAAAGGGCATATAGAATTTACAACATCAAGAGTTAAACTGTGGAAGAATCACCCCATGTTTCCTTTGATGAATATCATGATTCTAACAATGATAACTCTTGCAGGAAAAATGATGAAGATGGGGAATTTCTAAGCATAAAGGACAAGAGTGATCCTCCACAAGAAGAAATAAAAGAAGATGGTGACCTAGCCGAATCAAGCAATGCAAGGGATCAAGCTCCAGGAGAAGGTAACGATTCTACAAATATTAGAATTCTTAAGGATCATCCCTTGGAGAATGTCATTGGTAGCTTGAATGACCCACCTAGAACTAGGTCACATTTTAAAATTGTGGAAGAATTAGATCAACTTGCTCTTGTCTCGCAGCATGAACCCAAAAACATTGATGAAGCCTTAAAAGATGAAAACTAGATAAATTCCATGCAAGACGAGTTAAACCAGTTTGAAAGAAATAAAGTCTGGCATCTCGTTCCTAGACCCTCATCACAATCTGTCATAGGCACTAAATGGGTTTTTAGGAACAAACTAAGTGAGGATGGCAAGATAATAAGAAATAAGGCTAGATTGGTGGCTCAAGGGTATAATCAAGAGTTTGGGGTAGACTTTAATGAATCTTATGCCCCAGTTGCTAGACTCAAAGCCATCAGAATTTTACTTGCCTTTGCATGCTCCCTTAGTATAAAGCTGTATCAAATGGATGTCAAAAGTGCTTTCTTGAATGGCTTGATCAAAGAAGAAGTCTATGTTGAGCAGCCCCCTGGCTTTGAGAATTCTAACAATGCAGATTTTGTATACAAGCTAGACAGGACACTTTATGGACTTAAGCAAGCACCAAGAGCTTGGTATGAGAGACTAAGCTCGTTCCTCATTGAAAAAGGGTACACACGAGGTAAGGTAGATCAGACACTTTTCACCAAGAAGCAAGGTAAGAACATCTTGATTGTTCAAATTTATGTTGATGACATTATATTTGGTTCTACAAAATCTGAAATGTGTGAGGAATTTGCTAACCTCATGACTAGCGAATTTGAGATGAGCCTAATGGGAGAACTTCAATTCTTTCTCGGTTTGCAGGTCAACCAAGGAGAAGATGGTTGCTTCATAAGCCAAGCCAAATACATCAAGGAGTTGCTGAAAAGATTTGACATGGCAAACAGCAAAATCATTGCAACTCCTATGAGCACCACAACATCACTGGATTCGGATGAAAATGATAAATTAGTGGATGCAAAGATCTATAGAGGTATGATTGGCTCTTTACTTTATTTGACTGCATCCCGACCAGATATCCAGTTTAGTGTATGTCTTTGTGCTAGATTTCAAGCTAGTCCTAGAGAATCCTATTTGACTGCCGTCAAACGTATCCTTCGATATCTTACCGGCACTCAAGACTTGGGATTGTGGTATCCGTCATCATGTGACTTATCTCTTATCTCTTATTCTGGTGCGGATTACGCTGGATGCAAGCTGGATCGTAAGAGTACTAGTGGCTATTGCCAGTTTCTAGGCGGGTGTTTAGTTTCTTGGGCCTCCAAGAAACAACACTCGGTTGCCCTCTCAACCGCGGAGGCAGAATATGTTGTTGCGGGGAGCTGTGGCACTTAAGTGTTGTGGATTAAACACCAACTCCAAGACTACTTGGTGGATCTTGGTTGTGTCCCGATTATGTGTGATAACACTAGTGTAATCAACCTTGCAAAAAATCCAGTCCAGCACTCTAGGACTAAGCATATTGAGATTAGACATCACTTCATTAGAGACGAGGTCAGTAAGAAAAATTTTGAACTGCATTTTGTTGATACTCTAAATCAAATTGCTGATATTTTCACCAAGCCCTTGTGTAATGACAGGTTTTCAACACTCAGAAGGGAGCTTGGTCTTTGCCGACCTCCGGCCACTAAAAATTGAAATAATGATCTTGTTCAATTTAGTGTCTGTTTTTACAGATTGGTGTTTCATGCATTGTTGATATGTCAATAAGTCATTTTGCCATGTGTCGCATTGCATATAGATGCATAATCATGAATTGAGTTCATGTTCATAATACATTACATGGTTTGTGTTGAGAAGCATCATTCTTGCATGGCCATGGTATATCAAATGTTGATGTATGGAAGGGCATGTTATGCTTGCCTAGAAGCACTCAATATGCGTGAGGTTTCACCTCCGCCAAGTACCATGCGTCACTGTCACATATAGGCCATATAGTAAGGGGGAGTTATCTTTTTGCAGCATTCATACATATGTTTCATCTTTATTCTGTTGCATTTATTAAGTGTACAACCATGTGTTGGGTCATGCATCTCATGTCTGTCATATTCATGTCAACCCCTGCATGTTTCAGGTCATTCTCCTCTTGACACTTCTCATTACACTTGCTTACACACATAACTCCTTACGTGCATTCACTGCATATCCTTAGGGGGAGTCTTGCTGCCTTTCTTAACCTCTTGCAATCTGCACTTCTTGGCTTACAGTCTGAATTTGAGATCATGAGACTGACGAATATATGGTGTAAGAGCTTTCTATTATATGCCCTAATGATTGTCCATCCAATGAAAATGGTTCAGATTTAATGATTTCCTTGACGTTCTGAAATATCTGTTATGAAATCATCTATGTTCTGTGGTTTTAATAGACCTTAACTAGAGATTGCATATTGTGCTTTTTTTTTGAGCAAAAAAACCAACCAATAGAATCTTAATCTGGTCGAGCGCACCCGTCCCCAGAAGGGAAGAATGTTCTCACTCCCCCAGATAGATCCTATGGCCCTTATATTATTGACTGAATGAGTGAAATACAATTGCTTCGGGGCATACCCCTGTTTGAACAATCAAGGGCTTAAAAGCCCAATTAATATCATTGGGGTTTTTCCCCTGTATAGGCTATCCAAAAGTAACAGGAAATGAAAACTAGAAAAGAAACGCCCACATGGCTATTTACACTTTCTCAGTGTGGGCAAAACTATTTTGTCCATTTTGAGCGCCCCCCTAGCCAAAGTCGGGAGGTCACTTGGATGAGTGAAAATGGTATTTTCCTGGAAATCACAAGCATATGATGCTAAAGCATCAGCCACTTGATTTCCTTCCCTATATATATGCTGAAAAGTACAACCACAATCTCTTAAAAATTCCAAGATTTTCCTCCACCAAGGCAAAACCATCCAATTAGGCACCACTCCTTTGTGGACTGCATCAACAAGCAGTGAACAATCAGAAAAAACTGCTGCTATATTTAATCCACTCTGTTTTACTATGGAAAGCCCATCATGTAGCGCCCTCGCTTCTGCAAAGAAACTACTGCCATATCCATAGTGGAAAGAAAAACCAATTAGCAAATTTCCTTTAGTATCCCTGATGCATCCTCCACCTCCACACAATCCTGGATTACCTTTAGAAGCCCCATCAACGTGTAGGGTCAGCCTTTCCAGAGCCAAGCTGCGGATCACCAATATTGGTTGTTTGATCTTCACCCGGGGAAAAAACTGATAACTAGCTAGACTGCTAGCTTGGGCTGTAGATAAAGAAATATGGAAACTCTTCTTTTCCAAAACATGAGAAATGAAAGAAATAATGCTTCTTTTAATATCATTCTTGGAAGAAACTTCATTATCAAATCTGATAGCACAACGGTGCTTCCATATACCCCACAGCATAAGGATAACAGCATGTATACCAATGAAGCTAAAGGCTGATTTCATATTGGTGGCTGTTAGGAAATTCCAACATCGGATGGTAATTTGATCACTTAGAAAGACCTTGTCACTTAGCAAAGGATGGATCCACACCCATAGTTCTGTTGCTAACTCACCATTGATGAAGAGATGGTTCAAGTCCTCCTGAGCTGGAACTTGACAGCAGCTACATTTAGAGACAAAAGGGATGCCGCAGTCAGCCACTCTGCTATCCACTGGCACTGCTCTATGTAATAACCTCCAGATAAAAGAAGCTACCCTGGGATTAATGGAGGAATGCCAAAGATTGTTCCAAGGCCTCCTATAATTGCCACCAATTCGGAGAAGGTTATATGCAGACTTAACCGAGAAATCCCCCTTGGCTGTGCCAGTCCAAACCCAGACATCAGCAGCACTGCTAAGCTGAGCTTTGAAATATAGGTGGTCTGGGCAATACTGTAACCATGTTTCATATTGAGGATCCATTAAGACCTCTCTTACTGAAGCTATAGGAATGGTTTGCTGGCTAGTGGACTCTAAGGCCAAAACCAAGTGAAAGATAGGCCCATTTGCAGTCCAATTATCTCTAAAGAAATCAATGTCAGCTCCATTTCCTAAGAACCACCGGGAATGACTAATGATGATATTCTTCACTTGGTGAAAAGCAATTGAAGGAATACCAGCAGGAAAGGCCTTTTTGCATTCTGAAAAATGAGTTTTGATAAATCTTTGCCTGGCATACTTAGACCATAAAGATGAACCATGAAGGACATTCCATATTACTTTGGCAGCCAGGGCAATCTGGACCCAATATAAGTCTCTGATACCAAGACCCCCCTCAGCCCAGGGTTTTTGGATAGCTTTCCATGCCACCCAATGCCGTTTTCTCTCACCTTCTGTACCCTGCCAAAAGAAATTGGCACAAAGTCTATCAATTGCATATAAGACTATTTTCGGAATGAAACAAGCAGAGGCCAAATATATTGGCATACTTCGGAGCACTGCATTGATCAAAACAAGTCTCCCTGCCTGGGATAAAAATTTTGATTGCCAGCCTGCAAGCCTTAATTGTATTTTGTCAATAAGATATTTAAAGTCAGAACATTTATATCTCCCTTTTTTAACAGGAATACCAAGGTAGCGAAATTCTTCAGTCATCATCTTATAGCCAGTCAGAGCATGTATTGATTGCTTCAGAGAGAGGGAGGCTTTGGAAGGTAAAGTGAAGCTGCTTTTTCCTGAATTAACCATCTGCCCAGAACTTGACTGATACCTCTCTATAAACTTCAGAAAGGTTCTTATGTTTTGCTTACTTGCATTGAGGAAAACAAGAGTGTCATCCGCATATAATAAGTGAGAAACCTGTATGGAATGTCTAGGCCCACTATATCCCTGCAGCACCCCTGTTTTAAACATTTCGGATAGGCCCCTGCTGAGCACTTCAGAGGCAATAATAAAGAGATATGGAGCTAAAGGGTCTCCTTGCCTAATCCCTCTGCTGGATTTGAAAAAACCATTCATAGAGCCATTGAAATTCGCAGAGAACCAGCAGTTTGAAAGAAGCATACCAATTAAGGATGTGAACCGGGAATTGAAGCCAAATTTCCTCAGAACTGCAAATATAAAATCCCATTCCATTCTATCGTATGCCTTTGTCATATCTAATTTGAAAATGGCATTGTGTCCTCTAACCTTCCTGTTTATATCCATCATCATTTGTCTGGCAAGAGCAACATTATCCAGAATATTCCTGCCTTTTATAAATGCCCCCTGCTCCTCAGAAATGATGCCAGGCAGGAGAGGAGCCAGACGCTCAGTGATGATGCGAGAGATTATTTTGTATGAGAAATTGCACAAACTTATCGGCCGAAAATCATTAAAAGACCTTGGCTCTGGTACTTTAGGAACTAAGGCAATTAAAGATGAGGAAATACTACGAGGCAAAGGAAAACCTGCAAAAAAAGATTGGACAGCTTCTATGATATCTGATCCAATAATATCCCAAGTGGATGTGTAGAAGGCTCCTGAGAAACCATCAGGCCCAGGAGAGCTTGTACCTTTGAGAGACCAAACTGCCTTTCTGACCTCCTCCCCATTTGGGACAGAACAGAGAATTGAATTCTGTTCATCTGTAATTTTTTGAGGAATGCAATCCAGTAAAGTGTGGTCTACAGAGTGCTGTTCTGAAGAAAAAAGTCCATTAAAAAAAGTTACAGCTTCTTTACTAAGGACTTCCTGCTCAGTACACCAGACCTCAGGGTCACCAATTTTTAATCTGCTAATGAAACTCCTGCGCCGATTGCAGAGTGCCACAGCATGATAAAAAGATGTATTTCTATCACCATTATCAATCCAGTCAGTCCGAGCTTTTTGATTCCAAAAAACCTCCTCCCTAAGAAGAGCTTGACGTAAACCAGCACTGGCTACATTGAGATTTTCCTTGTTCCTTTGGGAAGGATCAGAGTCATAGACTGCCTGTTTGTACTCAATTTCAGCTTCTGCCAATTTAACATTTTGAAAGACATCACCAAATACTTCCTTATTCCATTTCCGAAGGCAAAGTCTTACAGCCTTTAACTTGACTGTTAGCCTCACTAAAGCACTTGGATGATTAGACTGTGTCTGCTGCCAAACATCAGAAACAACCTGCAGAAAAGATTGATGGGAACACCACATCTTCTGAAAAACAAATCTTGCAGGGCCATATAAGTGTTTGTTCATTGACAATAGAAGAGGAGCATGATCCGAGGGGCCTCTAGGTAAATGCTTGACTACAATCTGAGGCTGAGCAGACTGATAATGATTATTGAAAAGAATCCGATCCAATCTAGCTCGAATGTTGGCCTGCCCATCTCTATTGTTTGACCAGGTCATTGCTGGACCAGTAAAACCCGCATCCATAAGGCCAGCAGAGCACAGAAAACTATTAAAGTCTGCCATTGCAGCTAAAGATGGACAATTACCACCAATCTTTTCAGAGGATCGCATAACACAATTAAAATCCCCTCCCACTAACCAAGGAACAGCCACTGTAGTAGCAAAATTTATAAGATCACCAAACAAAACTTGCCTTATAAGAGGATCACAGGCAGCATAAACGAATGAGTAGAAAGAAGAAAAATCATTTCCTGACTTCAGACCAAGGGTGATGTATTGAGAGGAGGATTGAACAACCTCTAAAATATAGTTGGCTTTCCATAGGACCCAAATTTTGGAATCACTCAGATTATTACCTACAAATCTTTCCATCTTGAGGAACCTACTGAGCTGAGCAGCTTTACTAAAGGACAACATAGGTTCACATATTACTACCATGTTGACCTTATTTGTTTGAACTATGTGCCGAAGACATCTTCGGGAACCAATGTTCCCTACACCTCTAATGTTCCAAATCAGAATTGGGAGCATCATAAAGATTGTTGAGCCTTTGCTTCTTCCGACCTAGCTCGAGCTCTAGTTTTTACCCCACCAATTACATTTCTTCCCCTTCCAGCTTTACTTTCCTGCATAGGAAGTTTCATAATGACATTATCTTTTTCAGCCAAATCAGCAACATTTTTACCAGCCCACTGGATGACTTCCTTCCATTGGAACACTTGAATTGCTTTGGATGACTTCAACATTCGATATGTTGGCAGTATCTAATTGGCTGTCCGAGTCCAGGGAGGGAAGCTCCCGACCATTAACCACCTGAGTGCAGTCTTCAGCAATTTCTTTTAATTCTATCACTAGCCCTTGCAACTTGGAGTGCATTTTTTCATCAACACTAGAAGAAAAACTTGGTAACATCTTTTCCAGTTGTGGATCACTCGAAAAAGTGGCTTGGGCCAATTGACAATCCGAGTCCAGGGAGGGGAGCTGATTTTGGTTTGAAGAGAGCTCCTGGCCTTTTGCCAAAAGAGTGCAATCCTCTTTTGGTTTTTCTAAATCAGGTTGAAGAGGAATAGGAAAAACCTGTTCTGACTCTACACCAGATTCAAAAGTTTGGTCCTTCACACCTTTTGCCAAATCACCCGCGGTACCATCTTGACCGCTAAGCTTATCCATTCCTTGATCCAATATTTCTTTAACCTGTTGCAGAGATGCAAACATATTACCTTGTGGGACATTTTTACGAACAGCTTGGGGGCCTGCTGGGCGAGGCCTAAACAGTTGTCTGGGAAGCCTACCTTCTGGTGCTAAAACAGGGGTAGTAGAGGGGCGAGTTGCCTTGCCCATCTTCTTCTTACAATCAGTCTCCAAATGACCAAGCTTGTGGCAGAAAGAACATAATGAGGGGACTCGGTGATAGTTGACATACTGCCAATACCCCTTACCATCCAGATCAATCCACAGTCGATCTTTACGATTAGCTGACAGATCTAATTCAACACAGGCCAAAGCTTCTGAAGTGTCGGACATTACTAGAGTCTTTTCATGGATTCTGAGAACAGTACCGAAGTTAGCAGCAATAGATCTCATGCAGTCTTCATGATAAAGGTTCACCGGCAGCGAAGGAAAACCTATCCAGACTGGAGCTGTGTGGGGATCTGCATCAAAATCAAAATCAGCCGTCCATCGAAAGAAACGAAACAGGAAACCCCTGATATAGAGATTCTTCTGCAGTAGCAATTTCATAAAATCAGCTTCACAATCAAATCTCAAGAGCAAATGCCTCGGGTTGAGCCTACTGATGACAAATTCAGAAGACAAACCCAGACGCTGCGACAAGCAAATCTTAATATCAGGGAAAGCAGGCCGCCCATATGAACACTTTGCAACAATGGCAAATGATAGAGGAAGCAATGAGGCTTGAAGATCTGCTTTGGAGAAGAAAACAGCCGGTTCCCCAAGGTCCGTATAGCTTGGCTTCTTGATCGGGATGGGAACCTTGATCTTCTGCTGGGAATCAACTAAAACCTGAGCAAAGGAACGTCGAGAGCCAGATAGTGTCAATGAAACTGGAGGAAGAGAAACATCTTTTGGTGCTTCTGGGGAGGAAGATGCCCCCACCACACCGGCCATGGCCGGCCGGCGGAAGGGCTGAAAACTGAGCAGCAGCGATGGCGGGAGAGCTCAGGATATTGTGCTTTGAATGACCATCCTGATATCTAAAAATTCAAAGTTCATGACCATCTTGGTGATACACTCAGGCTTAGTATTATTTTTAAACATCTTGATGAGCTGGAATTCTTGAAAATCAATTTGACAGAGTAATGATATTGTTGCACGGAGAAACATGTCATGTCATCAAATCAAGTGACAAATGCATATATCATGATGTGCCCCTGTTATCCTTGTCTTAAAACTTTTGGACTCTAGGCAGAGCAATGGCATAATTGCTGAGAAATATATCCCCTCATCAAAGAATTGAGACAGGATATGTCATGATGTGACTTTGCTATCTCTGTTCATCTTGAAGCATGACAGTCAGTCTTATCAAATTCCTAGGAATACTGGCGTCTAAACAACGTGTATTCTTACGGCTTGGAGGCATGTACTAGACTTGATTGCTCGTAAAATATGAGTCTTGTGCCTTCAAATGCAAATGATATTGATAATCAAACTTGTTGAATTCCTAAAATTCCATATTTTAGTCATGATTGTTTAGCCTCAATACATGCTTTTGTGTTATTGCCTTTGTCGTTATTGAATATGGATATATAAGACAAGGGAAGGTTAAACACTGCCATGATATGCACCTTTGGTTCATTTCTATTAAATCTTGGATGTAGCTGCTCTTCGAACTCTGTTGATGAATTCGGATTTCATTAGATTTGAACCATATATGTTGCTCACGGTCTGTTCCAGGTTTACATATAATGGCTTGCTCTTCACTCCTTTCAGCTCTGGTCTCACATATATTTCACTTTATTACTCCTTTTTGCTGTTGGCAAAGGGGAGAATTCTTTGTGTGAGTCCTTTGTCGCGTTAGCCATGCGTTATCGTGTTGTCTTTGGGGGTTGTGTGAATGGTGTACGGGGAGAGTCCAAGAGGAGAGAATCCATTGCTCACTTTGCATCTCATATGTGTATGTGATGGGGCTTGGGGCTTGCATAACTGCTAGCATTCATATTGCATAGCATTCATATCTGCATTCATAATTGCATTCCCATGCTATTACTATCATGAATCTTGAGCTGTATACATTGCATTTGTTATAACTTATGCCATTTTAGACATTCATATCACATAATGACTCACAGTGTTGCCATCATCAAAAAGGGGGGAGAATGTTGTGTCCCTGAAGTCATTTGAGTCATTCTGTGGTCACTTGGGTCATTCGACATCATTCTATGGTTATATGCATTCTGTGGTATTCTTAGTTTTGATAATGGCTAAACACTATTAGTCATTGATATTTCCCACTCTCATGTGACTGACATACGTGATGGTTCGATCATGACAGGTACACCATTACATGGACAAGAAAGATAGTGGAGTCGGCAAAGTGAAAGCTCGTGGATCGCGCCCAAGCAAGGATGCAAAAACAAGCACAAGTCGACACGCGATATTCGGCTCATCATCCATATAAGGTCAATGCACAAAGAAGCATAGCCAAGAGAATCCAAGGCCATAAACTCCGTTGATATCTTTTAGACTATCAAGAGAGATGCCACCGACATGCACGGGCTGCTAATGGAGTTGAACGACGGAGCTAGCACAGAAATTGGACCGACCCGGGATAAGCCAGGTTCTGCCCAGCTGGCGGTCGACCGCCAGCACAGGGGCGGTCGACCGCCCCAGCCAGGGAATCCCAGGCCGAAGATGTTTCAGTAGCGGTCGACCGCCAGCCAGTGGCGATCGACCGAAATCTCAGGGGCCATTCGTCTATAGCAATTCATAGTAGCGGCCGACCGCCAGGGAGCTGCAGGTCGACCGCCAGCCCCGAGCCTTCAATGTTGACTTTGTTTCCAACTTCGAAAAGGGCCATTCAACATGGATTTCTTTAATCCAAAAGTCACCTAATCACCCACAAATTGTGAATCTGGTCTGAGACTTGTCTATAGACCATTCAAGGTCTATAAAACTCTCACTTGAGGGATTAGAAACACAAGGGCTTCAAGGCTTCAAGGGAGATCAAGGGAGTTCATTTTCGAGGTACTGTAGCACCTCCGTGAACAGTGTTTCGGGAAGGAGTTCTTCATCCATTCCAAGGCATTCAAGTCCAGATCCGAAGCCATCTCAACCTCCAAGGAAGAAGAAGGAATCAAGGCTCTCAAGGGTGATCTAAGCTGCATCCTACATCTTCTACATCCTCTTCATCGACTCAAGAAGATCAAAAGGAAGATTGAAGCTACATCCTTCGTCTTCTTCATCAACTAGAAGAGGTTCAAGGAAGATCATCCCGCAAGAAAGAAGACACTGTCAAAGCATCCGATTCAAGCTTCTGCAACTCAGACAAGATTCTTTTCTTTGAGCATACTCTATATCTTGTTTGAGTGATTTCATATTTGTTCTCTTTTTCATTTCATACAAATAATTGAATCTCAGAATCGTTCCTACCGGTGGTTAGTAGGAAGGCAATCGGAGGTTGTCCGATCTGCGTTGTTGACGTCCCTACCAGGTGGTTAGTAGGAAGGCAATCGGTGGTCTTTCCGATTTGCAGTTCAGTGCGTGGCACTAGTGGAGTCTCACCGGATTTGGTGAGGGGTGGACGTAGGACTGGGGATTCAGTCCGAACCACCTTAAAATCTCGTGTGTTGTGATTTGTTTGTGTGATTGTTTCGTTCTAAATGCATGCTTAGGTTCGAATCGATATATTAGTAATCATCTTGCTAAGCAAATCGTTGTGTCCTTCATTTAGCTAGTTATATTCCACTGCAATTTATCTCATCTAGCTATATAGAGGGTTACATTACGAAAAGAGGGGCAGATCTATTCACCCCTCCCCTCTAGATCCGCTGTCCACTACACAACAAGACAAAGAGTGCACCTACTGTATGCAAGTAACATGTAAAGTTGCACCAGCTCTAGGTGTGTATGAGACACTAAATGAGACGCACACAAGCACCGACTCCAGGCCACCATGAAACGCTAGATAAGATGTAGATACACGTGAGGCACATGAGACACAGAGACGGAATGCATGAAGGCAGAATGCATGAGACGCAATGCATTGTGCAATAGAGATGCAATATGAGACGTATCTACGCAAGAGATGTAGCCATAGTCACAGCTGAGCATAAGACGCAAATAGAGACGCTAAGACTTAGCTAAGACGTGATAGAGACATAGCCAGAGATACAAGAACAGGATTTTGCACCGAGGTTTGAATGTGCAAACTAAGCAATGCACCGACCTTGCTATATGAACACTTGCACAGACCTCTATAGCGTAACGCGTAGAGTAATGCGTTGAGGTTAATACATAAAACAATGCATAGACAGATGCAGGCCTAACCATCTTTCATGCAAACACATGGTGACTCATAGTGTTTGCTATCATCAAAACCACAGGGGCACAACAAGTTTCAGCTTTCCATGATGGTGTCTTAGGAAGCGGCTCCTCTATGGGGAATGGATATTGCTGAGTTTCCAAGCGAGCACTACCAATCTGGCACAAATGCTTCAGATCCTTCATAAAGGTGTCTTCATTTACATCAGCAAGTACATGTGTCAACTGCTGGGATGCATCTTCCTTCAGAGCTCGCCGCTTTGCTAAATATTTATCCACCTCCCTCGGGTGCTGAGAAAATAACCTCTTCAAATGGGCTTCATCTATGTCAAACACTGGCCCAGGCTGTTGACTCAGGAATGTGTGCTCTGCTACGTCCAAGCAAGTTCCTCTGGCATTGTGATAGAAGCTCATGCGGGCATTCCACCATTTAATATACTCTGGGTAACCCGAGGAACTCGGCTTGACACCGATGGCACCCTGAAAGTAGCGGTATCCTGGCGGTGAAAGAAATCCCACCAAAGACGACCGTCACCATTAACAATTGAGCTATGCTTCGACCTGCTTTCCAACGAAAATTGGGCGACTGAAGTAGGAATATGCTGATCATAACCAAAGTTCCATCCAAATCGGAACGGATAATAAGGTTCCAAATGAAGCAGGCCACCTTTCCTGAAAACTAAGACGCTCGGAGCGAATTAACAGGGCCCGATCAATCAACTCAGGCTCTAAAAGTGGTCGGGTAACTTTGGCACCCGAAATGGGGTGAGTAAGGACCTCCACATCTCCCAGCTTGCATTCACGATGTTGATTCAAGGTCCAGAAATGAATGGTCCTTGCTGCATCCACTAGAACCCTGGTCAGTCGGCCTCTGATCTGAAAAATCTGTTGTGACACCGGGCCGGGCTCGGCACTGGCAAACACTAGCATCCGGGGGTACAATGTTGCTATCTGCAAAGTCCTTGGAGCAAGTTCAGGGATCAAGCTGCATACCCAAGCATTAAAAAAGTGAAACGGGCCCACTGTTCTGAGTGATATAGGGACCCGATGTCTATGTAAATCTCTCAAAGACTTGTAAATCAAACAAAGTGTCACCGGACACAAAGAGAGCTGCATGCCCCAAGCCATCTGACAAGCTGGATATATTATCTCCGGCCTGATAACTATTTCATCTCCCTGCGGGAGAGCAAAGGTGCACAACCAGAAAGTTAGATAAGCAACACAATGTGTGATGGGGTCCACTCCAGCAGGATTGGGTCCTTCTTGACCAGTCCGTCGGATGGAAGCTGGCAACTTTGATTTGAACCTCGGGGTCTTGCTCTGCCTGCCTTCAATTGGAGCCACCGAAGGAAATTCATTATACTTCAGGGGGCCATTGAAGAAATACTGAATCCACTATCCTACTCAGACCTTCAGTCTGCTGCTCTTTTCTCGGGCATGATAACCCTTGGATGACCCTTTGTAGTGTGCCAAGCAGAGGGAACGGTAGACCTTCATCAAATATCGGTATGCAAAGCCAAAAGAATACCGGTCCTTGCCGTCAGTTTCATCCTTGACTGAGTCATACAAGTAGACTTCTTCATAAGGCTCTTCGTCAATTGGCAAGCCTGAAAGTTGTGACAGACTCCAAAGGTCCAGAGAGGTTTCACCTTCTGCTGTATGAAATGTATTGAACTGAGGGCAGAAAACTTCAAACATTCCACAGCACAAGCCCTTAGAATTGGGGGTACCGGAATCATGAAGCATATACACTGTCGTACACCCCAGCTCTGATCAACAAAGGGGCATATTCCTTCAGCGTAAATTCTGTGAATTCTACTGCCCCCACACGGAAGAGATGAGCATCCGTCACCTTCGTGTCAGCAAACCAGCCGGCAGCTAAGTGAAATTTGAAGTGGACGGCCAGGCAGTTTATGGCAAATGGCTCGTCCCTATAGCCCCACTTTATTGGTGCCAGGAACAATCCGTAGTCGGGCTTCTCCCTGTTGACCTGACCCACTGTGGTATCCCATCTGGCGGGGGTGAACTCAGGAGCTCTGGTCAGCATTTTCTATTCCGGCTCCAGTTCAGTCACTCCGAGGATAGCATCCCATTCACGTGCTCTCCAGGAAGATAGATGGCTTTGCCCCGATACACAGAGCCCTTCAAGTTGTCCATCTCCATTAACATAGCTTGCTCCACCGCACGGGCTAATAGAAGATCCCTCATGCCACCACAGTAAAAGTACGGATGAACGGCATCAAATGGCGATCGTTCGGGAAATCTGGGCGATAGTCGTTGCCACGTTTGAAGCTCATTCCATCTTCAACAGAAAAGACACGGGATGATGAGACGGTGTCCGTCTCGGAATCTGAAGACTCGTCAACTATGGCAATTTTCCCATAACCACGGTCCAGTTGCTGAACATTTAGCCAGTTTACTAGTGGAACAGACACCTCAGTCTGAGCAGGAGTGCCCGCTCCAATAGCTCCAGAAGCAGAGTCACAAGCAGTAGCCATTGCAATAGTTGTATTCAAAGAAAATTTCAAGATGAGACTCAGAAGAAATCAACAACAAACAACTGAGTATTTCAAAGAAATTTCGACAGCATCTTCCCTTTGTTTGGATGTGCCCAAGAATAATAGGAAGACATCCACCAAGAGGGGATGACTCCTTAAATAGCAAGGGACATAGTCCCAAAGATGAAGTAATGGAAAGGGCCTCACGGTGAAGAGAAAGAAAGAGGAAGAAGAAGAAAATCCTCTGAAGAAGAGCTCACACCAAGCGCCGCCGTCGAGAAGCTGAAGAGAGAGGAAGCTCAGGGTGAAATGAGCTCCCCATACCCTAATCGGCTTTAAAAGGGCACGCTGAGAGAGAAACGCTTGCCGAAAGAAAAGGCGCGTCGATCACTCCCTGCGCTGGCAGACCAAAAGGCACGCCGAGGCGGCCGCCAAGACCCAAGCGACGTCCCGTGCCGACTGCCCCATACGCCAAGACGATCACGCCGATTCCCTTTACACCAAAGCTATGGTGTCAGGATGGGGATGCAACCAAATGAAGCAGAAAAAGCTGGCCATTCTAGTACCTAGCAGGTCTAGCATTAGTCCAAAAACACTTGTGAAATGCTGAAATAGTGCAAAAAGAAAGAAGATTTCAAGATATATGGACATGTCAAGCAAGATAGGCACAAATATTGAAGGATACACCTGCAAGCCCCATGCCGCTTATTCTTCACTCCCGCCACCTGCAAGTGGGGGGCATTTGTTGGAATCCAAAAAATGTACAAGAAGAAAGTAAGAAGTCAAAGGAATCCTAGGGCCTTCAGCAAAGATGATGCTCTACTGATGTCCCGGCAATTCCTGCGAATCAGAATAGAAGAAGATCCATTACTACTCAACACTCCATCCGGTTGAGGCCACGTCAGGTCAAAGCTGCTGTCCAGCATTGCTATTATTCAGATAGTCATGCTGATTAAGACTATGTCAAGCCTCGGGCAATCATCTGCCTGATGAAAAAATATCTTCAGAATATTTTGATGCTCAAAAGAAGGGATTCACATAATTTGACACACATTTGTGGATGCAAGATATTAAGGAGCTGCAGAAATAGCAAAGAAGCCCACATATAAGGCCCATTCATTCAAGCTTGGATGGCGCCGATGCATGAAGAATGAAATGGGCCCAAGCCCAATAAAGCCACAAGTGCGCCGAGTGTCCCTCGCGCCGAGAGGATGCTGCGGAAAGACGCGCCGATGGCAGATGAGGCCCTTCCTTTATATAAAAACCTGTGCTTCACAAATCAAAAAAAAAGAAAAAAGAAGAAAAAAGGAGATGAGAAGAAAGAGATAGAAAAAATCAGAGAGAAGAGAAGATAAAAAGAGACCGAGAGTCCGCTGCGAAATCTGAAAAAGAAGAGAAAGAGCAGAGGGTGAGCAAAGAAGATCTAAGGTGGGAATCTGTGTGTCCGATGCCCTTAGGGGCTACATTCCCCCCATCTCTTATTTCTCTTGCCATTTCTCTTCTGCATGTAATTTCTATTTCGATTAGAGCATGGATATGATTCTGTAGTTTCTCTCCCTTGAGCTGCAAGTGGGTGTGTAATTTCGACACCCTTACGCTCGATATGTGTATCCATTTCACTGAATGAGATGAATCAATAGATTTAGGTGTTTTGTTCTTCTCTCGATCTCTCTTGTCTGCGATTCTGTGTACGACGCTTATGAAGTTGAATCTACTGTGCAAAGCACATTAGTTGTAGCTAGTGTGATTCACCGAATGGTTGACTCTCTGTTC
>JAHNEJ010001868.1:0-65183 GCA_022559845.1 Amorphophallus konjac
ACAGTTTGCTGCATCTCGTCCCAGTTTATACGATGAGCCATTGAGAATCAATGTACCTGAGAATCATGGACATTTTAGTTATTTAGAGTCGGGAAGATTTATCCTAAGATAATTTCTATATAACTATTTCATCCCGGGCTACCCAATCCTCACGTGGGTGTGGAAGTTTCTTTCTTAGTTCATAGGTAGGGGTACTTAAACATTGGACTTATCCTATGACATGACTCTTCTTCCTAAGCCCTGAGATTTAGGCTCTGATACCAACTTAACTGTCACGTCCCGAGCCTTTATTATAGTGGAAGACTCGCTCGAGGAACGCGAACAGCCGGCATGGTAAGCCTCTTGCAAGCAAGAATGATCAGAGCGTAAGGCAATCACACATAAGAATGCAATCGCATAATATTTACTCAACTTCAAATTTCATTAATAATCAAATCCAATATTCGAATACAACCACTAATTCAACTTCCATCATGCTAGACTCAAGAAATAAGAAATTACATAGACTCGATCTAAACAATGTAGACTTCCTAAGTCTTCACTCTCATCTTGACAACACTTTCATTCGCTCTGGGACCCGCTACTTATATAACCCGAATCCGAATTCGAATCACTTTCATTTCCTGAAAAAGATTGGGAATAGGTAATGAGCACACTTGCCCAGTAGGTATCTTCGCATCAACATGATTAACACTATTAAAGTAATTAGCATTTTAGCTCTAAAGAATAATGTATAATCATGCGAAATGCGATAAATCATGCGATCAAATCAAAGTAACAAGACGATCATGTAAAATATGATGAACAAGTATGAACTAGCAAGAATGTAACAAGTATGAACAAGAATGTATCATGTCCTTTCATGAACAAGAATGCACTTTCACTTTTCACTTTCATAACCATAAAGGTTACGCACGAGAACGTCAATCATGTAGCAATTCACTAGATTTTCATGAGTGCTCATAGATTTTACTTATTTATAAAGAAAGTACTCCCAACGCATCATATCACTTGGTTTATAATAGTATGATTCTAGCAATCAGCCGAGGGGACTAGCATAGAGCCATTGGACACAATCAACTCCCAAACTGCATCTTCACGTATAAATCAAGCTACTTCCATGAGTGTAACAATAAAGTATGGCGAAGAATGTAACCATTCAATCAATAAGCTCATGACAACAATTATCAAAGAACGAATGCTTCTATTAAGAATATGAGAGATCAAGAATTACTTAAACAATGTTATGCTTATGGAAATAAATCGGTAGCATAATGGTACGTTCTTTATTTTCCATTCATTATATTAGGTTTCTTGATCAATATGATAAGTTCTAGATCATCAAGAGTCCATCTAGAAACCTTGGAAAATCAACCCTTGGGTCAAACCTTGGGTTAACATAATTAAGCTTTGTGACGGTCTTGTACTGAGCCGTTACATAACGTGACACTCTAGTGTTGGGCCGTTACATTAGTCTGACTCCAAAAACAGTAAAATAGACTCAATGAAATATGACGGTCGTATATTGGGCCGTTAGATGATTCTGACGGTTCAGTATAGATCCGTTACATTGCCAGAACCAGAAAACATTGATAGTGCTGTCTAATCAATTGGGTTTTAATGGTACAACCAACTCGGCGTCCTAGTGGGAATCCCAGGCTCGCAGAGAATTACGGAGGCCTTGAAACAAGATTTCCTACTCCATTGGAAGGAATATCCAATAGAGAGGTCCTAATGTCCAAGATAGTGTTCCTATAGTACAAAGTGAACTAATAGACATATACCTGAATATATGCCATGTACTTAGAGAAATGACTCTATTGATAGAGAGAATGTGTAACAATAGGAAATCATGATAAAACTCCGTCAATACATCTTTGAAAAATCATGATTTAGATACAAAACTATATAATTTTGGCACATGAAATTAACATAACTTAAAATAACTTAAGATAACTTAATTATGCAATTTCTATCATGAATCAATAGATAATCTTAAAGACATGAAATCATGTCAAAACTTAGATCATGTCAAAACTTAGATAACTAGGCTTATTTATAAGTTAAATTAACTAGTTTCCTATTCTGTCTACAGTTCTCCTGACGGTCGAGAGTGGGTGCGTCACAGTGATTGTGACGGTTTATCGAGGGGCCGTTACAGTAGTGTAACGCTCCTGTTATGGTGCGTCAGAGACAACAGAGTAATTAAAATGCAACAGAGGGTGTGACTGCTTATCGTAAGGCCGTTACAGTATTGTGACAGTCTCAGTATGATGCGTCAGAGTCCCTGCTAACAGTATAAAGAAATTAAAAGATTGTGATTTGAAACCATGTCATGTTTTGAAAGATTTAACTATCCCACTCATGACAAAATGAAGTAAAGGTCATCTAGATGCATAGGTTGCAGTGAATTGACAAGATAATATCTTTGATCTTTGATTAGGGCTAAGAATATGTATGTATGTATGAACCCACTAAAACATGGAATTCATAGTCTATAATACTTGAAATCAAGTACAATCAGAGGGCTTTTATCCCTAACAAGATATTTTTGTCAATCATGAAATAACCTACCGCTTAACTGGGCTTTAAACTTCTAATTTGAGTTTGAAAGACGTGCCCTAGTTCTCCCTTTCCAGTGAGTTTCCAGCAACTTCACGCTGCTCTAGCTCCTCAGCCTCTTGACCTAAGGATGTGAAATTTTGAGGGTACGAAGATGAAACTAAGGTGAACAAAAAATTCTTAAGGATTGAATTCTAATTATCTCGTTTAGACGTCCTAATCTCTTGATCTCTAGGGTTCCTTTGCTCTGAATCCTGGATTACTATGGTCGAACCAACAACTTTGGAAGCTTCAATCTCTTTGGTTGCTTGATCTCCTAGCACGAAATTTGGAGAACTATTAGCCTAAATTATACTAAACAAAATCTTCTAAAGAACTTACCCGAAATTATATCTCCTTACCTTGATTCTTCACGAGCCAAAAGTAAGGGTCGCTCAGTTAAGAACAAGATCCTATTTATAGGGTTTTGAAGATTAGATCGATTCTAGAGTCCTTAATTTGCAAGAACATAATCCCTAAGAGCCCTTAGTAATGTTATAAACTCTCCCAAGTCGATCTCTTGTAGATAAGATCCCAAAGTTCTAATCTTTTTACCCGTTCTTTCTTTCACGAAACTGTCAGGATGTAACGCATCAAGACTGGTGCGTTACATGGCTGTGGCGGTCGCACGATAGACCGCTACATCCAACGTGCACAGAGTTCAATATCAATCAAACACTTTTGTTAATTATCCATAAAAATGGTATTTTATCTTAAAATACGTGAATATGCTAAATAACCTTCTAGAATATGGGCCAAACTTAATGGGCTTGGTTCTTAAACCCTATTGGGTTTCAATTATTAAAGCTAGATTAATTACTTAACATAAATTGGGCCTTATAATGATTTATTTGATCCAATATTTATTTGTTAATCCATTTTGGGTCTTTAAAATTTCTAAAAAAATAATTAAATATACCCAAAATAATTTATAAAAATTCTGGGGCCTTACAGTTAGAGTGCTGTGACGGTCTAGCCTTGGACCGTTACAGCCGTGACGGCCCAAAGGTAGACCGCCAGGCACTGTGTTGCGCCGAAGTGGTTCTTCGTGCTTGCCGCGATTGTTTCACGTTGTGTAGGTCCCTAGTCGACCCGGTTAAGACCCAGCGGTCGACTTGCGGTCTTGTGAATATCCCAGACACCCGTGGGATTCTGTGTCCGTGTTTTGAGGGTGTCGGGAAGACAGTGCTACCTCGTTTAGCGTGCCCGTGGGTTTGAGAGTCTAGGTGACTCCTCATGTGCCGGGCTTTTGTGTTACGCTTGACCGAGCCACCGTGTATCAATGTGTGCGGTGGGGTCTCCCCCGCATGCCGTGAGTTTTCCAGGAAGATGATTCCCGAGTGGGCCATATGTTTGCCTTGGACTGCGAGTCCAGTTATCGACGTGGCAGCTTGTGCGTTGACCTGGGAATCGTGCTTCTGTGCTTTCTACGTGGGCCATGTGTAAGGCCTTGGACCGCGAGTCCAGTTGCCCAGCCTGGGGCTGGAGGGTTCCCACTTGTCCCTGAGAAAGGGATTCAGTTTGGCGGCCTATGAGCTGCCTTGGGAACCATGTTTTGGCATTTCTGCGTGGCCAGGTGCGTGGCCCACGACTGTGAGTCCCGTTTCTTCTCCGACTATGGTCACCGTGTGACGGTGCTGGTACGTGGGACGGTCCCTGTACTTCGTCGAGTTCGGACGTTATTTTCCGTTGACTTAGAGTCTACTCCTTCAGTGACCCTCCACTAGTCGTAGTCCACCAGTACGCGTGTGCTAGTCTCACCTGGGAGTAGGTGTACGGGTATACCCTGAGGACGGTTTTACACTGGTTTTCGTCGGGCCCCGCGTCTACCAGCCAGAGTCCAGCTGAGGGGAAAATTGGTCAGAGGGCCAGACCATGGACGCACGGTCTGTGTGTGCACACGTGGTTGGGGGCGGCTGGACCCATGCCGACGGGCGACCCCAACTAGTCACATGTTTGTGGTTACTTGTACGGTGTCTCAGTTCCCGCTGAGTCGAAGGGAGACACCTGAGGCGCGGACTAAGACGTCAGTGGACGCATTCGGCCTTGCTTCTAGTGGGAGGCACTCCTGTCGAGTTGGGAGTGACAGACTGTCAATTTCCGTGACTTCGACCTTTGGGTTTTCGGTCGTGTTGACCGTTGAGTTCCGGTTGTTTCGCCGTGGCACGTGTGTTGATTTTCGTGTCATGAGACTAGTGCTAGTGACTTTACCGAGGTTGCGTCTTGTTGGTGTGGTGTCCGCGACTGGATGGTCAGGGTTGCACCTTGGACAGCGTGTCCAAGTTGGCCGTGTCCCGGGAGACAGGCCTCTACGGCAGAATTACCGTGGATTTTTACTTCCGTAAGTGGTGCTAGTATGGTCCGGTTCCTGACTGCGTGATCGGGACTTCTCTTTTTGCTTGGCCGGTACAGTAGGAGTAGTTGTAGTGCCGAGTTTTGGCCGGCCACCGAGTTTACTGTTCCTGCTGTTACGGTTGCACTTGTGGTTACAGCTTTCCGTGCCGCCGTTGTTCTCAGTTGGGGTTCCGCGGGATCCCTATTAGGCTAGTGACAGGAAGCTCACCCCTGCTTTGCAGGTGCGGCAGTTCTTCCTCGTGGTTCGAGGATGTGGTTCAGGTGTTCTTAGCTGCCAGCTCGCTGGGCCGAGTGTTCACTCTGCATGTGGTATGTTTTACTGCTTTAGATTGTACTTTCTGTTAGACTGGACTCTGTTGTAGTAGTAGTTATTTATTTATTTCTATTAATTTTTGAATTGTCATACTTTATTTCCTATTTCTTTGTGCCTCCACACTTCTTTTAGCCCTTCCGAGCCCTCCCGGCTTATGGGTGGCGGTTCAAGTCTCGGGTTATCGGGTCTTTCCCGGTAATCGGATTCTCTGGTCGTTACATGACCGAAAGGGCAGACAGAGCAAGGGTGACGAAGCAATGCACAGCTGGCGATTGTGCTCAAAGGATAGGACAACGGATGCAGCAATGCTTGTGCGCAGTGGGGGCAGCAGGAGACGAAGGGATATGAGGTGCTTGGATCAGTCGGATGAGGGCCTTGCGAGCATGATTGGAGGGTCACACGGTCACAGCGAAACTTCGGACTGTAGGGGACGTGCATGGATGCACAACAAGAGTGAGAGTAGGGAACGGTGAGCAGTACGACATTTCTTGGTGGCATAGATCGGGCAAATCTCGAACATGGTCATCGACCCGGCACGAGCTTCACTGACATTCTACTGACAAGAGCATGCAGTAGTAGGGCGCGGGGATGCAAGTGCAGGGTAGGGACAAGGTGATGGTGGGGCGGCACAGAGGTGAGGTGTAGAGTCACTACAGGGGCAAGTCGGATTCGTCTGGGCGAGGGTGTGGGGGGCGATGCAGGGGTGAGGTGTTGGGTCACTATAGAGTGTCTGTGTGATGACCCAGGGTCCGGATACCGAGTAAACCCGATACCACTTGGATCCTGTGAGGCCTCCCAAGAGCGGTAAAGATCCGAAGGGATAAAAGGAGTGTGTAGAGTACATTGAAGTTTTATATAGAGCAGTAAGTAATTAATATTTCAATGATCATGTTTGCTAAAGTAGCAAAAATAAAATTACTTTTTCAATTAACAATTTAAATTAACAGAGTCCAGTCTAAATAAAGACAAGTACAGTCCAACGGAAAAGAAAACGTACTCTCAAGTCGGGGGAAGCCCGACACAGGCAACGCTGGCAACTACGAACTGATGCACCGCGCCTCGAACCACGAGGAAGAAGAACGACCACACCTGAAAAGTTGGGGTGAGCCTCGTGTCACTGGCTCAGTAGGGCTCCCACAGATCCCCACTGGAAACAATGCAATAACACGCAAGACAACAACGCTAAACAGTAAAGCATGAGCAGAAGTAACAGCAGTGCTACACTACAACAGTAAAGCTATAAAAGCAGGAGTAAGAACAACTAAAGGAAAGAGTAAAGCCATTAGGGATAGAAACACGGCAGCTGATCGACCACGGCTCTCTAAGCTACTCCAAACAACAACATAAAGGCGAACCCTGATCTCACAAAGTCGGGAGTTACCGATCCGTCGACAAAGCACTAACTCCAAAGCTAAAGCCTACCAAAACATGCAAAAGCCCTATAAGAGACCTACACAGTCAAGAACCACTAACGCATATACAACTAGGTCGCCGTGCACACTACACGGACTTCGGGTGAATCCAAGAACATACTACCCGGAGAAGTCACGAAAACACAATGAGTTAAGTGTCAGGTGATAGAAGTACCTCCTCACTAGAAGAACAGCCAGATGCATCTACTGACGTCTTACACTGCGCCACAAGTATCTCCCACACGCCTGGACGACGGTACTGAGATAGTCACAAAACCAAGGTACAAGGAACAACAGTAACGAGTGACTAGTCAGGGTCACGCCCATCGACGCTCGTCCAAATGTCCCTGACCACGTGTGCACACACAAGCTCAATGTCTTGATCCATGCCTCTAGCTAGTTTTTCCCCCCAGTAGGAAGCTACCGCAAGGCAAGGGGGCCCATGGAAACTAGCCTAAAAATCGTATATCGGGAACTCACCCCGCCACCACTTCTAGGTGGGCCGACACACAGGAAAGTGCCGTCAGGCTACGACTAGTGGAGATTCACTGGACACAAAGACTCCAAAACATCAGTGCTGAAGTATGGACAGGCTAAGCATGCACTATCGCACGTACTACGAAACACCAAGCACAAGACACAAGGTAGCACACACTCAGGACAGACAACTAGACCTGCTGACACAACGATCCTTGAGTCACAAGACTCCGATCAAGATCATTGCTCAAAGTGGTAACAAGCCGCCAATTAGCCTAGTCCCTAAGCCACATCACGGGAAAACACCTATAAAGGAAACGACATAGGATCACCGGATTCACACATCCGCATAATACAAATTATGGAGACTTGAGGGATCACCAAGACCCTCAAAGCATATGGACACATAAACCGAGGTAAGACGGTATCTCAAGGCGTCCAAAACCATGTCTCGATCCATACAGGATCACCGAGACATTCACGAGGTTACATGTCAACCACTGGATCACACCGGGTTGACCAAAAACCAATAATGACTATAAAACAGTACGGAACACTACCCGATATAATGGCACTCCTGGCCACCCTACAACCTGGTCATAGCCCTCATAGGATATCCAAGACTTCCACGGGACAACGGGCAAACCACTAGGTCAAGCCAAGACAATTGGAGGCCAAATCATCAAGAAAATAGACCCCAGGAAGGAAACGGTAACATATCTGACCGCTAGGCAAACCAAGCGGTTAGCCAAAGGGTCGCTACCCTCACATAGAGAACACAGATACTTGGCGCACCAGGCCAAAAGACGGTCTACCAAAGGGCCGCCATCTGAGTGAAACGGTCGCGGAGAGGACCGCTACACTCAAAAGACTCAAGCGAACAAAACTACAAAAGCATAAGGGTATGCGGTCTATCTGGAGGCCGCTACTTGCACAAGGCGGTCTCCTCAGGGCCGCAAGGTGACTGTAGTGGTCATAGACCTGGCCGCTTGACCCAGTCAACCCCCGAACCGACTTAACCAATCAAACCACCAAACAGTCTACCTTGAACCGTTTCACCGAGCTTGGCGGTCTCCCAAAGGGCCGCCAAGGACACCATGCGGTCGGAGCTAGACCGCTAGCCCGAATCGACTTAAAAATCCTTGACCACATTCAAACGAAACTTAGCGGTCATCCACGAACTGCCACAGTCAACCTTGCGGTCTATCGCACGATCGCTTAGCTAAACCGACATACCATACATAGCCTAGCGGTCTCCAATGGACCGCTTCACAGAGCTTAGCGATCCTCCAATGGGCCACAAGCCAACAGAAACGGTCTATCGCACGACCGCTAAGACCTGAACCGACTTAAAATCAAACGGTCGCCACTGGACCGCTGGCATGAAAACGGTCTCTAAAAGGACCGCTAAGGCGTTACGGCGAGAAAACCATAGGAATAGCAAAAACCCAGCCTTTCCACACCCCGTTCACCCTAAAACGAAGGGGGAGCAATCCTAATGATAATATAAACCTTCCACAGTCCAGAAGGGACCAATCTGACGTCAAAAAGACAAGAAACAGACGATTCCAACGAATCGACCCAAAATGAGTCACGTGGGTTCCCGGGTTCACACCGGCCCCAAACGGCAACCAATTACAACGAAACTGGCGGGAACGAAATGCTGACATGCCAGGGGTTCAAATGAAACTAACTAGACTAGAAACCGTTGTCGAGAAAGGCGAACTCGTCTCACACCCCCCAAAGCATGATTTACCCTTAAAGCTGTAAAACTCGCTCGTTCTTGCACGGTTCAGCTCGAAATAGCGAGGGAACACAGAACAGGAGCAGGGCGTCCATATCCCTACCTCCATCGAAGTTCTCGCGCGCCGAAGCGACTAAACCAAGCTGAAACCCATCACACGAACCAAACCACGCCGGCTTTGAATCCACCGAGGGTTCACGCCAATGCCATGCCTCGAGCCTCGCGTCATTACGCATCACAACAGCTCCATGACGTTCCTGCCTCGCCCGCCTCGCCATGGTCACGCACCTCGCGATGAGAGGAGAAGAGAGGAGAGAGAACGAGAGGGAGAGAGTGAACGTGAGAAATGAGAGAGGAGAGAGGGTGAAGAAGAAATAGAAAAGGAAATTATGAATTTCTTAATTTTCGTGAAATCTGATTTTTAGTCTGAAAATTTACTAATTCAAAAAAATATGAAAAAAATAGTCTAAACGATCATCGGAAGGAGCATAACGCAATTGTAGCGTCCTCGAGTCGATGAACTCAACAATAAACTCTCCACTGGGTTCCGTAACTTGTACGAGAGAAAAATTCGCGTGGATCGTAAAACACAACTCAGGACCCACAAAAGTGATCCGAAAACTCTCCGATAAAGATCCGAAAGAATCCAAGATATTACAGCTTGAGGAGAGTAAGACAGGGTTGCGGCTAGCTGGGGCGGATAGGGCAGAGCTGGGATGGCATAGGGGCGACGTGTAGGTCGCCGTAATAGGGCCGAGCTGGGATGGTGTAGGGGCGAGGTGTAGGTCACCGCAACAGATTGGGAGGTGACCAGAGTAGGGTTGCGAATAGGGTTCTAGGTTCTGGTTTAGTGGGTTGGGAATAGGAGGGAGAGCAGGTTGAACAAGGTTTTGGGTTTAAGGTTGAACGATATTGATGTTCAAGGTGAAAGGGGACGAGTAGGGTAGGGTTTTAGGTCGAACATGTCGGGGAGTAGGTAGGTAGTGTTCTGGATTTCAAGTCATGCTCGTGAGAGGGAGATAGATAGAGTGATGACTCTGATACCAGGAAAGAAACAGAATGAGACGAGAAGAGTAGGAGGAGCTGAGGAAGAATAAAACTCAATTTTTATAAACACTCATATATATATATATATATATATATATATATATATATATATATATATATATATATATATGCAGGATACATGGGCACCAAGAAAGGAAGGCGATGATGTCCGGGGAAAGAAGGAAAAGTCCATATACAAGGGAAGGGGATCGATCCAAGTGAGGAGATAAATGGGCACAGAATTCTCAAATCTTTTCTTTCTTTGACAAGGAAGAGAGATAGAGAGATTTCTTTCTTTAACAACGAACTGAGAGAGAGAGAGAGAGAGAGAGAGAGAGAGAGAGAGAGAGAGAGAGAGAGAGAGAGAGAGAGTTCTGATGTCTAAATAGAATATTATTTTCTTACTTTCTTATGGTAGTGGCGTATTCTCTTTTTTTCTCCGTTGTTATCCATATGGATCTCCGACGAAGAGTTCGAAGATTTAAGGAGTTTTTTTGACAAATCGATAGACTATGGAGAGTTTACGCAAAATTACTTAAGTTTACAAAGGCTTTAAAATAAAAATTCCTCGCTAAGAAAACCAACGGAGACACGAAGCACCTCTAACAAGTCTCTAACGTGTGGTTATGCTGGACAAGCCTACTTTAACCAATATTAATTAGCTGCTCCCACGTCCACCCATCGCCTGGAAGGGTCAAAGGGCAATTACGTCAGCTACTTCAGCATCACCAACGACACCAACCAAAAAATGCCACACACCACACCGAGGGCCCATGGTAACGAGCAATCTTTTAGAGGGCATTTATGTAATTCCAGCTATTGCATTTCTAGGGACGCGCGATACCTCCGGCGGTGCGGGTGGGGATTTGTCATAATATGGGGACGCCAAATGGATACAAACAAAAAAAATTGAGACCCGATCTTTCGGAAGCAAAGCAAAGGGAGAGACAGGGATCAGGAAGCCCCCCCTTCGTCTTCCTTTTTCTACAGCACCCCTCTCCTCTCCCCCTTTCTGCGCTCGGCGGCAGATCTCTCCCTCTCCCCCTCTCCTCCCCTGCAGCAACCTTCGAAGACAGCCATGGCGGATCAGCTGACGGACGAGCAGATCTCCGAGTTCAAGGAGGCCTTCAGCTTGTTCGACAAGGATGGAGACGGTCAGATTCCTAGAACTTTCTCTCTCTCTCCCCCCCCGGCCCCGGTCTCGCTGGTTATTCCAGTTAGATCTGATTGCTTGTTGCGTTTGTTTTCATGTTTTTGTGTGCCTGTCTGATCGGAACTCGGAAGTGTCTATGATCTGTTGTTTTATTGGCGGCTTTTGATGTTTAGTTGTGGTTTTGTGATGCCTCCGGTCGTTGACTTGTTATTGTGATGGACCTGTGTTGGGCTGGTCAATTGGTTATGTTTGTGGCAGTAGCGTTGATTCTTTGCGGCTGGATCTGTTGCCGTTGCAGCTTGTGTTGCGGATAGGGTTAGTTTCGTAGGGCCTGCTCAGATCATGTCGTTGGATTTTGTATTTGTTGATTTACTCTGGAGATGAGGTTTTTGATTTGATTTTGTTCACATGCAACCACATGTTGTTTTGCTTTCTGCTTTATCCTTTTTGAAGTCGTTTTGCCTCTTGAGGTTTAATCTAGTTCGGCGATTATGTTTTTATCTCACTTGAGCTTGGAATTTCTTGAGAAGCCTTTTTGAGGGTTCTGCCCGTTGTGCTGGCGCACGAATGTTAATTATGTACACTGTGACATGTTTATCCGTACAGAAGTCTTTATGGATTTAGTTTTCAGGTTGATAATTCTTTTTCTTGGTTACAATTCTGTACAGTGTGGCATTCATATTCATCAGGAGACTTTATGCATTTGGATTTTTGGCGAGCGTTGCATTTTGTTTGTGGGATTACAGATTTTTGTTTCTATTGGTTTTGTGCAATGATTCGCCCGACGTCTATGTACTTATTTCCACAGGACAACTTGCTTCTTAGGACTACCATGCTTTCCATGCTGTTATTTTGATTTTTTTCTTTTGCCTATAATTTGATGCTTAGCATGTTAGATGATGTTCAAGAAAACTGAGCCACTGCTTTTTCTCTGTTTTTTTTTGTGGGTGGTGTGGAGGATGATTTGGAAAGCTGGATTGAAAGTGTGAGCTCTGAATTGGGGACAGTTTCGTAAATGCATTTGTTGTATTAATAGTGCGTAAACACGTTATTGTCCTTACCAAGCCATGGCTGATGGAGCTTTTTGACCTGTTTACATTTTGATGGTGTTCATAAAGGCATAAAATGTTACGTTTTGAAGAAATAACTTTTGGTTGAATGCTATTACAATCACTGATTTTTGAATTCTTAAAGCATTACATTATGAAGAAAGAATGACCCATGGAAAGGCCTGAGTATGTTTTTGCCTATAATTTGAGAGGATTGCAATGAATGTTCTGCTTCGGCTTAGATTAGGTCTCACTAAAGGTATGTTTAAGTAGATCTCAAGGTTGGCCGACCTAGTGATCCGTACTGGATCGGGATCTCCCTGATCCGGTACGGTATGCCCGAGTTGCATCCGAGTCCGGTCGACTTGGTCCGAGTCGTGTCCCCCCCACCCCGGTAGCCCCCTACCCCTGCTCACAGACCCCCCTCCTCCCACCCTCACCCTTGGCAGCCCACCTCCCCCACTCCGGCAGTCCTCCCCCAGCTCGAATCTGCCTTGAACCGTCCCGAATCCGGTCAAATCCGCCTCCTCAAGCTTCTCCAACGTTGGATCCGCCTCCCCACCGTGCAAACACGCCGGAAATCGGCCCGATCGCCGCCGGCCGGCTGCTCCAGCGACGTCCTGTCCCGACTCGGGCTATCCAAGGCGAATCCTGGACTGGTTTCCCCCAGATCTGGTACAGTATGCCCGACTCGGTGCAAGTTGCACCGAGTCAGTGAACCATGGTAGATCGTTTCTCTCTGTCTTTCACCTATCTAGAGATACAAGTGTGGGAATGATACTTTAATGGCTGATTATTTAGTGTATGCATGGAAACACTTCTTCTGGTTGAGGGTAATCTTGCTGCAGAAGCTAGATCTTCGATTCTGTTTAGGGATGGTGAAGAAAATATTTCTGAGCCAGAAGTTTGACATCATAGTCCGATTGTCTCCTCTGAAATCTTAAATGGTTCATGAGACAGGCTACAATTTACCTTTGTGAAAGGTTTCTTAAATTTATATGTTGATAATAGAGGTTTTGATATCTGATGGAAGAACAAACTTGTCTCCGGGCAACGTCAGGAGTCTGGGTCTGTGGCTTACGGACTACGTTGTCAACACGTTTTTAGCTTTTTACACTTCAGTTTGTTGCTTTCTTAGGACAAGGTGAATACCTGAAGATTGTCTAGGCAGGAAAAGGATACTTTTGCATCAATCGTTTTTCCCCTTGCTGTCAAAGCAATGTCTGGTTTTCATTAGACTTTGCATTGACAACTTGTTGTGTAACTGCCACTTTTTTGTTAGATCCTTTCCCCTTTCAGTATCTGAATGTCATATGGTACTTATGAAATATAACCTCACCAAGCCTCTTCTCTTGGATGGTTGACCCTGGTTTTGTTTCACTTTTTGGTCATTTAGTGTTGGAATCATATAGACATTAATACGTTTACCTGATCACATGTGATTGTTTATTCACTTTTTTATGTGGCTTAGTTTTTTGTTTTCTCCTCAAAATTTCTCTTTTCCTTTGTGTTCCTTCTTTCTTGAATATGTTGGTAGCAATCCAATATGTGATGTATGCGAATATCAAAGATGTCAATAGCTTATGAGAAAGAAAGAGGGCTGCCACCTATGAGGCAGGGCCTCCCTAGTGGCTTGGCCACATAGAAGTGAAGTTGCCTGATTTTGAACAGACGTAATCTGTTTTTTCTCACCCCACCCCACCTTAAAATATGCAACTCAGGGATCTTGGTGCAGTCAGGGCAAAAGCCCTTCCACCTATGCCCCCCGTGCATGTGTATGTGTATTTGTGTATATATATATGGAGAGAGACTTTATATTTCATTCTTCTGTAAAGCCATTTTGCAAAATGAGAGCACTTGTTTGGTCTTCTAGAATATAGTTTGAATACCTGTACTCTTACAATATAGTTTATTTTGGATAATTGGTCGACAGGTTGCATCACCACCAAGGAATTGGGGACAGTTATGCGATCTCTGGGACAGAATCCAACCGAGGCAGAGCTCCAGGACATGATAAACGAAGTGGATGCCGATGGGAATGGAACCATCGACTTCCCGGAATTCCTTAACCTAATGGCTAGGAAGATGAAGGACACTGACTCTGAGGAAGAGCTGAAGGAGGCCTTTAGGGTTTTTGACAAGGACCAGAATGGCTTCATCTCTGCTGCCGAACTCCGCCATGTGATGACCAACCTTGGTGAAAAGTTGACTGACGAGGAGGTTGATGAGATGATCCGGGAGGCTGATGTGGATGGTGACGGACAGATAAACTATGAGGAGTTTGTCAAAGTTATGATGGCCAAGTGAGGGAAACCTACAGTACTACCATGAAATATATGTCACGGCAGATGATTAGTACATTGTGCTTTTCGATTCCCGTAATAGGTGGTTTTCTGGGTAGCCGTAACTCTGTAAGGAAACATGGTAACATCTTTGTCTTGCGTGAGACTTGCTGTGTGCCTTGCCTTGTGTGCTTTTTTCTTCTCCCCCCCCCCCCCCCGACCCAGGCCCCATGTTTAAATTTTTGATCTTCTGACTTCTGAACTTTAAACAATGAAGTTTTCTTCTGTCACTTGAATTTAATATTGGATGATTTCATTCTACTGTAAGTATTTGGGCTGTTGCATAGCTTCTTGTAGTTTTATACCGTATGGAGTTGGCTGTTAATAGTCGAAAAAGCCGGGTTTTGGTTGTTCAAAGGCCTCTTGGTTTTACGGGGTCAAATGTGTCTAGATGCTACGTGTTCTATCTATGAACGTGTACTTGCGTGGGGACTGCTTGTCGCCCCTTCCTGTGGGATTTGGAAGCAATTATGGATTTTTTCAGCGTGTAGTTATTTCAACTGAAACATTGCATCTTCAGAGTTATTTTAATTTTCAACGGGAAGTTGTAAATCGAAAGTTCTTACATTGGAGCAAAAGTAGGGTTGATACAGGGTCTGGATGGTGGTCCGAATCGGTCGGATCCAGTTTTATTCAGCAACTTCTTACGTCAGTATGTGGATTAAAAAGCTCGGAGAGAAACCTTTTTTAATGAGATTCTGTTTAGGTCTGGCCTTAAATGCATATTTGGTGCAATATTCATTACAAGTGCTCTTAGCGTTGGAGGTCCATTCGATCTTTAGAAATAATTGTTGTAGTCTTCGGCTGGCTTCTAACCAAAAATTTCAACGTGAGAGTTCTAAAATAAGAAGGAAAATAAAATCGTAACAGGGGAATTGACCATTGTAATTGTCAAAATTAATAGGCTCTTTTCATGTGTAGAGTAAAGAAAAAAAACTTCTATTAAAAGTTTCACGGGATGTTTGGTTATAAATTTTTTTTAATTTAAAAAAAAAGAATAAGAGATCTACTAATCTCGTTTTATGTTATTCTCTTAAATTTTAGAGAGAAAATCTAATTCTGTGTAAATTTTATTAAAAAAAAATAAGTACAGGGTAATTTTTTTTTTAAACACCCACGCGGTTCGGGACTCCCCCTCCCTCCCACGCGAGACCCCTCCCCTCCCCCGCGTCCCCCCTCTCCCACCCCCCACGGCTCCCCCTCCCCTCCCCCTCCCCTGCGGCCGGAGGGTGCTGCGGCGGCGGCGGGTAAGGCCGCTCTGCAAGCGCAGCGGGGCCGAACGTGCAGCCCTTCCTCCGGTTCTCCCCTGTCGCCGGGATCGTCGCCGGCGAATGCCCGCCCTTCACGCTCCCGCTGCTTTTGGCTGGGACGACGGCCGACGCCACTTATGTCGGAGCTGCGGGATCTTCTACGGATGGCATAGCGGCGGCCTGCTCTGGTGAGGGTGGCGTGACTGCCCCCGCGGTGCTGAAGGGCGAAGGCGTCTTCTTCTCCAGAGGGCGTGATGCCTTGCGACGTCGCCTGCGAAAGGAGGACGGACGCCAGCGCGAGGCAGAGAATGACGAAGGGTGAGGGGCCCCATATATGGCGAAGCTGCAGAGATAGGGAAGCTGAAAGGAAGAGCGGAAGAACTGCAGGAGATGAGGCGTGGTTGCGCCGTGCTGGGGAAGCTACGTGGTGGAAGGTTTATATAGAGAGAGATGGGAAGGTGAGCAGGAAGTCTGAGCTGTATGAATTTGGTACAACTTCTCTGCGGCCTGCGGGGAGGAATGGAGTAAGAGGGAGTGATCCCCCATCACATCGCAGTGCTGTGATACATATAATGCTTTTGTTGGAGAAGCTGCATGCATGTCCGAAAGTATGAATTAAAAAAATAAACTTAACCAAATATATCCGGAGAGGAGATCGATGACAGATGAAGAGTTATCTACTAAACTATGTGGTTTTCTCGTGCGAAACTCGTCAAATGCATAGGGGTCTGTCATCATTTGTTTGCACCAGCAAGCTAAACGCGTCTGTTTACTAAACATCCGGTATAATAAAAATTTGGACGACGAAGATGGCAATATTGATATGAGATTTTATGGATAAAAAAAACATTTCAATTGTCAATGTTCCATCTGATTCATTTCAGTTGTCAAAGTTCCATCTGATTGATTGCGTTTGCCATCACGTACACATGTCTACCCTCCCCCCCACGTTATTTTTCTAGCTCCAACCAAATAAACTCCCTCTAATCAATCCAATAGTAATGTTAGTCGAGCTCGTCTGCTTTCTTTTTCATAATCTCTTCAGGCTTTTTTTCCGCGCATCCATCTTCTTCTTGTCCACCGCCGGAAGCTTTGCAGCAACTGTTCCTTCTTTCTTCAGTGCTACCGCGGATCCTGCAAAAGCGACGGTGGACATGCTAGTTGGTCCGGTGGCGGTGGCGGTGCCAGTCACGGTGCTGGCGGGTCCTGTGGATGCCGGTCCAACAGCCGATTCTGCAGCTGCAGGCAGCACAGCCCCTACAACATTTAGCTCTGTCCCAGCAACCCCTTGTGTGGCCTTGGAGGAGGGTGCAGCAGTGGTCAGTGAGTTCGGGTCCAGTGGAGCTGCTACAGCCGCGGAAGCCAATGGTTTCTGGTCTACGTTCAGGGCAGTGGTGGACTCGGAAATTGCAGGCGTCTTAAATTTGGGCTTTGGCTTGAGAGCGTGTATCCCAGTATAAAGCCTGACATCCAAAAGAAAGGAAGCAAAAAAAAGGGGGGGGGTTCAAGAGCAAGCACTTGAGGACTAAGTTGTCATGGAAGATGGCGGGGCAAACAAATGATAACCTGGCATGCCTAGAGTACTCCTCATAGTTTTCGAGCAGCATCTTTCCAGCTTGTTCATTAAGTGCAGACTCAGGAAATGGCTCAATTAACAGGCACCTAATGACCTGTCACCGGTAATAACACAGGGCAATGAATCAATCTTTGATGATGTGATGCACACCAGCATCCGTAGAAAAAAAGAACGGCACACTACTTGGTTAATAATGACAATGACATAATAAAATTCTCGTTAAAAAAAGTCACTGTTATGCAGCCACGAGTTCGGTAAAGAAAACCCTCATGAAAGCTCTTGATTGGCAGCATCAAATGATTCATCTTTAGATAGCTTTCCTATGTAAGTTTCCAACCAAATATGGTGATGCAATTCCGCCGGTACATTCAGTTGATGAGGAGACAATGTACCTTTGTGCTAAATGAAAAGCTATACCAGGAAACTAAGGGCTTCGCAAGCAAAGATGTTATGGCTGAGCAAATAAAAGGAAGAAATGTTTATGGAGACTTACAATCAAAACATGTCGCAATCCGAGGCTTGGATTCCAGTCCTTTTTCAATGTGTTGACACATATTTCACCATTTGTTGCAATATTGGGGTGAAATATTTTTGTCAAAAAATAACCTAAAAAGAGCAGATACAAAAATGAAGAAGGAATACTGAAAGAGCAATGTACTTAACGCAGAAAAGAACAGAGTATATACCTTTGGGAGGTGATTGTGGGAAGTCATGAGATAATAGCAGCTTCATGCGGAAAATGCCATTTTCGTATGGAGTTCCAGCTGCAACATGGACATACGTTCGTCATCTATCGAGTGTAAATAAATGCACAGGTGTCAACATGACATTTATCTTGAGCAGCTCAATGAAACCCACCAGGGCCCTCAATATCAGCAAATATTGTGGAAAAATCATCATCATTTACAATTACTTTGATCCCTTCTGGTGGAGAATCATCAAGATTCTTTAATTCTTTTGCAAGCTGCCTGATAACATTGGGTGGCAGGTTTTCGTTTGTTGCCTATCAGAAAAGTAGTTATAGATCATTTCATTTGAGTGTAAAGAATCAAAATTAAATATAAGATAAAAACAAAAACCTCGTTTTAGATACAGTGAAGTCCGAATACCAACCATGCCCGTATGAGGAGAGAGAGCTCAGGATGATGAAACTGAAATTTGATTTCTCCCTCCCCGGAGAAGTTAAAAAGGGCAAACTAAATAATAAAGGATCAATAAATATCAGTGAGGAAACTCCAATCTGTGCCCCCACAAAACCTGCAATAGAAAATAAAAAATTGATTTAGGCCATCAGTTCGGTCAAAGAGTTGTTCTCTTTCCTATCAGTTTACATGGAAAGCTAACTGGTAATGTGAACGCTTCCCATGAAACAGACCCAACCTTCCAATCACACGAAGGACATACCTTTACTTGAACAACAATAAACCCTTTCACCTTTAAACAAGTAATTATACACACTAACTAGGTAGGAAGTTCACACCTACTCGATAGTCTGGTAGAGTCTAGAGGGTAGAGACACAATTCTACAAATAATACAGGAAAAGGCAGCTGCTTAATAGATACTATCCTCATCAGATCCGCTATCAAAAAAAAAAAAAAATAAATAGAATATATCGGAGGTGGAAATGGTAGTAGCAAATAAATGCCGCACAATGAAATGAAATTCAGATGATACAAGTAAGTTTGAATTGTGTTATTAAAAAGGATCCAATTTATTAATTTTAAAAAACCGGTAAACTGAAGGAAAACATACTACTGAATCACACGCTAATTTCTTAAGATTATATATTTGAGAAACAGCTGCACAACCACTCGCACTTCCCTAAACAGTCAAAATCTAAAAGGTGGAGAGGAGAAAGCAATTAGGCTGCCTTGATGGCATATTGAGGAGGGGCACGATCAGACCGAGTACGAAGCACAGATTTGAAGCGGCGGAAACAGAACCTAATATTTTCTCGAAACACGGTATGGTAAAACCAATTTATAAACCGACAGCAATTGCAGAGCAGAAACAACTAGTAGCAAGAGGAACCGCACAAAGATCATTTCTTTTTCTTGAAAAAAAAAACAAGGTATAGGAGGACCGGAACACAACAAACGCCAATTTACACCCTCGAACAGGAGGGACCTCAGAGGTAACAGATCAAACCATGCTCCTAATTAATCGCGATAACACAATCTAATCAGGGTTCAGAAGAAACTACCGAAAAAAGGGAGAGAAAAAAGAACTCTGAATCATATAACCAAGTGCCAACCCCGGGAAATTAACGGGGCGGGATTCCCGACCATCCTCTACTTCATCTACACACCCAAAGATCTGAAAGAGAAGACAACTTCCCCCAAGAAATTTCCAGAGTCCAAGGTGCAGCATTGCCCCCACGAGCCAGAAACAAGAACCTCTCTGGTCGGACGGATCAGGGAAACAGAAAAAAAAAGGGAGAGAGAGAGAGAGAGGGGAGCAAACCAACCCTCACCAACGACCAACCTCTGGAAAGCCCGATGCATCGGGAGAGGAAGATCAACTCGTAGAACAAGAAGAAGGAGAGGGAAGAAATCGAGTATACCCTGCAATGATGCGGCGGCTCCCTCCCTTCCTCCCCCTCCTCCGATCGAAAACTTTCGAACAAGAACACGAGAGAGAGAGAGAGAGAGAGGGAGGGAGGGGAGGGGTGTTGTGTGTGTAGTATAACGTTACAGTGGGAAAACGTTGGCCGCAGAGACTGCACATTTATTTAAAATGGTCCCTTTTACATCTTATTATATCTGGGGTGAGGTCCACCCGATGGATGGACCAGGTGGTTCGAATCAGGTGAAGTCTAAAGTGGGGTCCACCGGATTAATTTTGGGGAAACGTGGCTCTGGTTGGGCGGCAGCGAGGACGAGGACGAGGACGAGGACGAGGTGTGAACATCGCCCCCGCTCCTTTTTTGTCGGCTCGGGAGACTTCAGCGGCCGTTGGGGGTTGGGGGTTAACTTAACCCGAGGACTTAACCATGGTTCGGGTGGCGGCCGACTGTGGTGCCAGCCTAGTGACCGTTGGAGCGGGCGGGCGGGCGGGGAAGTGGTGCCGTCACCGAGGAGTGCACGTTTTGTACAGCTGGTAGAGGCACGGAATCGGAGTGGGCTTAACCACCCCCCTCCCCCCACCCAACATTTCAAACTCCGTCGGCGCCCGACGTGGCAAGGAGCGTCATGCCATTTACAAACTAACGTGATTTTTAGATAAATTAATATGACAGTGACGTGTGAGAGAAAAAAAATATATAATTTTATGTCTCTTACTGCGGTCAAGCTCATCGGTAAATTCATCCAGTAAAGTAAAGTGTTCTCTGAATCGAGTTCGACCCATTTGATTCAGATGGTGGGAAAACTTCAATCATTGAAATCTTCTCTACACAACTCAAAGTATAACCAAATGAACGATGCACGTACCTTTCACTTGTCATATGCGTCACATATTATGCGACATAACATATCATCTTGACGACCTGCACAGGACAAGGCGAACGGTGTTCGAAATGAGATGGCAAGGCACGCTGCGTCAACTCACGGGTAGGCGTTGACCGTACGGTACCATGTCTGGGGATGGCCGACACAACGATCCGCTTCGAGTCTCTCTCTCTCTATATATATTATTGGGATTATTGTAGACCGACGGGATGACACGATCCGATAAGACACGGTCACACTGAAGAGAACAAATGGGTCTGATATGGTGTTCTGGAAAATATTTACCATATGAAAAGTGGGAAAACAGAGTCTTTATAAAAAGAAACACTTTGGGAAACAGCAGAGGCGGTAAAGAAAGACCTAACCCTATGCCTTTCCCTTCCACCCAAGTGATCAGGAGTCTTTTGAGAGCAAGGTGACGCGGAGTGAGTTGGACGATTTATAATAGATGATCTCGATTTATTTGAAATCATCGAACACATCTACGTTGAAGATTATTTTCTTATTTTTTTATATCTTGTGTAGTCAATCTGTGGATACTTTTTAATTCAATAAATTGTGAGTTATTAGGTTAGTTGGGGTTTTGATAAGAGTGTGTTTTATTTTATTATGTATTTTTATTTATTTTAAGATTGGAGATATTTTATTGATAAAGTAAAAAAAAGAGTCTATTTGTAATTTTATTTATCTAAAAATAAAGATGTGCTAACCCTAATTAGGAGAGGCAATAATTAGAGAAGAAAAAAATATGATTACACGTCGTGTTCCTCTGGTGAGATGTCGATCCCCCACTCCTTCCTGGTGTGAGGCCGAACCCCCCTCTCTCCACCTTCTTCTTGGTGTGAGGTGTAGACCCATCTCATCTATCTATCTCTCTCGTCTCCGTCTTCTTCCTCCTTTCTTCACTCCCTTGCGGTCGACTGCCCTCTCCCTGTAAGGTTTCGCATAGCACTTACGGGCGACGCAGCGGATATCAAAAATTTCATTTGCCCGATCCCGGTGTTATGGAAAGCTTAATGTGTGCTCTAATCGGTATTTCTAATACCCTAATTACGGGTTGCGTGTTTCACCTTGCGCGGAACGACGCTGTCCGCGATGCCCGATGCAGAATATCTAGCCGCACAGCTGTACGGCCTCTAGAGTAGATCCACACGGACCCTTGCGACGCAACGGTACCTCCCCGGCACAACTTTCCCTGACTCTATCACCTTCTGGAGAGAGAGAGAGAGCAAGGGAGAGAAAGGGGGGAGGCTAATCCTCCTTCTTAATGCTTAATGCTTGCTTAGCATCAAGGAGTTGGAATAAGGCTAGAATGAGCTTCACGTAGGATTCTATATATAGAGATTTGGTCATTTCTGAAAGGGCTCCAAAAGACCAAAATTATATATATATCATATCTATTATTATACATATGTATTAAGCCCCATTTACACTCCTTTCCAAAAGGAATTAAATGGAATTAATACATACACTTGTACAATAATACTCCGTCACCCAAGAATCCATTGTGTGTGATCCTCTAGGCCCTTAGTCACTCTAGTTTAAGGCTCATTAACTTCTAATTCCCAATTAGAAGTAAATTAAACATATTCTTCGCTTCTACCAGAGCCGAAGAATAGTTTAATTTATTCCGAACCTTTGATCACGTTGGGTCAAGTAAATCCGCGTGATCCTAGAGGACGCCGGGTTTAAACCAGCATGTCTGGTACCTGTAAGTCCACAGTTACCGCATCAATATAATCCCTCTGATGCGGGACGGACACGGGGACCGGCTCTACGTGGTATGGACCTCAGACACTAGATGCGGACACGACCAGCAACACATGATAGGAGAGACACTAAGCCTGACACGGAGAGCTCCTATGGGCTATACGTCGCTAACAGAAACGCAAGCTCACTCGTCGTCCCAAGCAAGGGAAACGTGGATCGTGCGCGGTTGAAGAACCGGCAGAGTTCAAGGGTAGTCGACTCACTTCCGGACTCGGATCGAGTCGAGGGACGGGTCACTCTCACACTCACAGCGGTGACATGGACACACGGGCTAGTACCTATCGCTCTCGGCAGCAGCAAAGACCATATACTAGCTAAGCAAATGAACGCCAAGAGGTTCGGACCATTACCTCCACGCACCCGGCGTGGCGAAGACAACCCCAGCCGAATCACGGACTCCCGGTTAACAATTATTACAGCAATACACTAAGTCGACCCACTCCACGCAGGGAGGTAAAAGGTCACATGTGGGGTCCGAGAATCACGCAACTCGGGTTGATGGGCAGCATCTTGATGTCGCCCGGCGGTGCCGAACTCCGCGTTTCGTGCTTTCTGAATGGCGGGTTATGCGGGCCCGTGGGGCCCACAGGTGACGCTGGCCTCCGAATTTACAGGAGTGGGACCCACTGTGATGGGTACCCCTGGTGGCGCGCCTCCACGGACGGTGGTCGGCCAGGAACACCGATCGGGGGTCGATCGGCCCCGATTCCCAATTGTTGAACTAGCTGCCCACGGATTTTGATTTCTGTTTTCCGGCGCGCGCTCCGGCGAAAACGGCCGCTGCGATCAATCCCGACGTTGGATCGGGACGCATGAGCTATCGTTGGAAAGATCTCTTCAAATGATTCAATCTAGACCCAGATAGATCTGCTGGATCTGGTCGGATCAGAATTTTATTGAATTTACAAGTCCCTGTTGTACAGTAATCGAAATCTCAGATCTGCAGAGCACTTGTCTGAGAACCACCGTTGACCGCCTAGTAAACCTCCGATTCAGCTCTTGAGCTCTTCATCAAAGTTATGAGAGTTTAGACAAGGAAGACGGGGATATTTTTTGTGGACTGATTAGAGGTAGCTGTGATTTGTTATGATTTGTTCACTAGAGAGTGGTCGGATCTGGGAACAGATGGACAGCACTGTAGCTATCTCTGAGATCGATTTTTGAAAAATATGGGATGGCCTCACAAAAATTTAAGAAAATTTGGGGACGGTGGGGTTGATGGACAGAACTCCCAGTAAAATTGGGAGATCTAACAAAAATCATAAATAGGTCCGAACACTTGAAACACAGGGCAGGTGGAAGTTGAAACATCAAGCAGACAGATCTAAAAATTAAGGTTGGAAGAAAATAAAAAAAATATCAAATGGGATCTTTATGACCAACCAAAATTTTTGGGACGTGCTTGACACCTCTGAAGCATCCCCTAAAATCCCCAGGTCGATCTGAGCTCGTGGCTGACACAGGGAATTCGTGGAATCTGCTGTGGTCGGATGAAGGCAGAACTCCGGCGATCTCGGCGGTGATGCGATGGCGGCTCGTGGCGGCGGCGGCGGCGATCGGAATGATAAGGGGATGAGTCACACCTCCAGAGGGAAGCCTTCATAGCTTCAATGGGGAGAGAGGGGCGGCCTAGGCCTTTGCTCAAGCAATTTTCCAAGTTCAAATGGCATTAATTCCATCAAAATGGAAAATACAAGCTTATATAGGTTACATCTCAAATCCATCCTCCACCGTTGGATCTAGGGAAGGGAAATGGAGGGCCTGGATTGAGTGTGACCAACACACAAAATTTATAATAAAAAAATAAGGGGAGGGGCGCACCATTGACTAGGGGGAACAAGCTTGACATGGTAGGTGGGGTGGGTGGCCAAAATGTGGACTTTTCAAGCCACTTGTCCCCCACTTGGCCCACCCTTCTAGAAGCCTCCATGTGGAAGGTTGACTGACCCCACATGGGACCCTAGGCTGAGATGGCTCAATGGGATGGGGCCTGGGGGGCCCGTGGGGCCCACGGGATCCAAATTGCACATAAGCCCCTCTTACAATCAAAATAGCAAGCCGAATACAATGAAATAAACACAAATTACACACACATGAAGTCTAACTAAATATGATAAATGGGGAAAGGCGGAGTCTCCAGGCTGTCTCCAAGCCAGATGGACGCTGAGGTGGCTCGAGTCGTGCTCCGTGTGTGGTACCGGTGGCTCGGCGTGTCGCGCCGCTCAACTGCTCGGGTGTCCGCACCAATTCTCCCCGGGTGGGAGAAACTCGACCCTGTCGAGTAAGGGTCTGCATCGCTCCTGTATCGCTCTAGAAGGTCGGATCGATCCGCTGCAACTCGTCATGTGTGATCCATGTGTCCTCGGTAGCGGGCCGTCCTCTCCATCGCACTAGGTAGCGCGGGTAGGATCCACTCCTGGTAACTGTCACCTGCTCATCCAGTATATGATCTATATGCTCACGCTGCCGTAACAACGGGGCTGGAGGTGGACACTCAGGTGTGGGATCACTCTCAAGGGGAGGAGATGGCTTGAAAGGCTCACTAGGGATCACTGCTGGGTCCCTATATGCAACTAGATCCGATACATTGAAAGTAGAGCTTATACCGTATTCCTCGGGCAAGTCCACAACGTACGCATTGGATCCAACGCGTTTCAACACTCTGAATGGACCGGCTCCGCGAGCTTGCAACTTCTTAATGGTTCCAGAGGGAAACCGTTCAGGTCTTACCCTGATCATGACATATTCGCCCTCTTGGAACTCTCGGTGGTGTCGGTGGGCATCGGCTAACTCCTTGTAACGTGCATTGCTGGCCTCAATGTGACGACGGATGTCGTCATGCAAACTCCTAACATGCCTAGCAAATGACTCGGCCGACTCCAACACTCTAGCATGGATAGGCATGGGGACAAGGTCAACGGGTTTCCTAGGCCTACGACCTGTGACAATCTCAAATGGACTCATGCCGGTAGACCTATTCACCGAATCATTATATGCAAACTCGGCCATGGGTAGAATGAGATCCCAATCCCCAATGCGGTCCCTAACAAGACACCTCAAAAGGTCTCCCAGACTCCTATTGACCACCTCGGTCTGACCATCTGTCTGGGGATGATATGCAGTGGAAAACTTGAGGTGAGTACCCATCATATGCCATAGTGTCTTCCAAAAGTAGGAAGTGAATCTAACATCACGGTCAGACACTATAGTGCGAGGCAACCCGAACTTGCACACCACATGCGTAAGGAAAAGGCGGGCTACCCTCGAAGCATCCGAAGTCTTCGAGCAAGGAATAAAGAGGGCCATCTTTGAGAAACGGTCAACCACCACATAGATCGAATCATGCTTCCTGGAGGTACGTGGCAATCCCAAAACAAAGTCCATGCTAACATCCTGCCACGGGACATCAGGCACAGGAAGAGGCGTATAAAGGCCGGAGCTTTGCCTCTTCATCTTGGCCGTAGCACAGGTACGGCACTGAGCCACGATGTTAGCAACATCGCGCTTCAAGCTCGGCCAATAAAATCGATGCTCCACTGTCTCAATAGTCTTGTTCCGACCAAAGTGGTCGGCAAGACCTCCCGCATGTAGTTCCCACACTAATAAATCTCGAACCGAAGTTCGGGGAACACATAGCCTGCTACCTCGAAAGAGGTAACCCTCCTGAAGCACATACTCATCAAGGTCTCTCGAGGGTCCGGCCTGGAGAGTGGTAAAAATCTGACCGAAGTCTGGACAATCAACATAGGCCTCCTTCATCTTCTCTAACCCTATGACCTCGGCACTCATGGTGGTAAGCAAACATGCTCGCCGACTCAAAGCATCAGCCACCTTGTTTTCCACTCCAGCCTTATGTTTTAGCACAAAGGTGAACTGCTGGAGATACTCGACCCAACGACCGTGACGCGAGTTCAGCTTCTTTTGGGAGTGGAGATACCTCAATGCCTCGTGATCGGAGTACAGGACAAACTCCTGATGTAAAAGATAGTGCCTCCAATGCCTAAGAGCCTGAACAACTGCGTAGGATTCTTTATCATATGTGGAATATCGCAGCTTCGCGTCATTCAGCTTCTCGTTGAAATATGCGATCGGGTGGGACTCCTGACTCAAAACTCCTCCAATTCTCACGCCCGACGCATCACAAGAGACCTCAAACACCTTCGAGAAATCAGGCAGTCGAAGGATAGGTGTCTGGGTCATGCGCTCCTTGATGTCCTTGAAGGCGGCAGATGCGGCCTTCGTCCATACAAATGTGCCCTTACGGATGCAATCCGTGATCGAGGCGGTGACGGAGCTAAATCCGTGGATGAAGCGACGATAGAACGTCGCAAGACCATGAAAGCTGCGGACATCATGAACGGTACGAGGTTCCGGCCACTCAACAATGGCCCGGACCTTCTCTAGATCGACGGATACCCCCGTACTAGACACAATGAAACCCAAGAAGGTAAGCTGAGGTGTCATGAAGGCACACTTCTGTGGGTTCGCAAACAGCTGCTCTCGCCGAAGAAGTAGACAGACCTGCCGAAGGTGGTCTAAGTGGTCCCCTGTGGTGCGACTATGGATAAGGATATCATCAAAATACACCACTACAAAGACTCCAATGAAAGGTCGAAGGACCTGAGTCATGAGCCGCATGAAAGTGCTAGGGGCATTGGTTAACCCAAAAGGCATGACCAACCACTCATATAGACCGTCCTTGGTCTTAAATACGGTCTTCCACTCATCACCTGGCCTAATCCTCACCTGATGGTAGCCACTCTTAAGATCGATCTTCGAAAAGATAGTGGCACCTGTCATCATGTCCAGCATGTCATCAAGGCGGGGAATAGGGAACTTGTACTTCATGGTGATTTTGTTGATGGCACGACTATCAATGCATATTCTCCACGTGACATCCTTCTTCGGGGCGAGTAATGCGGGTACAGCACATGGACTCATGCTGTCCCGAATAGACCCTCTCTGCACTAACTCATCGACCTGCCGTTTAAGCTCGGCATGCTCCGTGGGACTCATGCGATAATGAGGAAGGTTGGACAAAGAAGAGCCCGGAACAAGGTCGATGGCATGCTGAATATCCCGCATAGGTGGGAGTCCCTCGGGAAACTCATCGGGAAAGACATCAGCATACTCCTGCAGAATGGGAACAACCTCGAGTGGGAGCTCACCCTCGGAGTCCCGCTCCACCTCTCGGACCGTAATGGCAAACACCGGACAGCCCTGACTAAGCTCCTGCTCCATTTCCCGGGAGCTAATCATCATCAATCTCCTCGTCGAGGGCTCTCCTGGGCCAGGGGTAATGGTCATAGCCCGAGCTGGGGATGGGGTACTAGGCCCGGGAATGGAAGGCTTCGGAGTACTAGGGCCAGTAGGACCCCTGACTGATGGGCTCCTGGGCCGAACAGGTTGGAGGGTGACCCGCTGGCCAGTATGGTCGAAGGTACAGGTGTTCGACCGGCCATGGAGCGTGGCATCCCGGTCAAATAACCACGGCCTACCAAGAATGATACTGTCCACTTCCATGGAAAGAACATCACACCAGATCTCGTCACGGTAGGAGTGGAGCTGTAGCGGGACCAAGCACCGCAGCCTGACCGAAATGGAAGTGGTATCCACCCATGATACCTGATAGGGACAAGGATGGTCTACGGGTGTGAGACCAAGACGGGCGACTGCGTTCGTGGAGATTGCATTGATACAACTCCCGCTATCGATGACCACCTTGTAAATTTACTTTCCCAGCCTACAGAATACATGAAGGATAGTAGTCCGACGCCAGTCATCACTGACCTGCGGCTGGGTGAGGATACATCTGACGACCCCCACGTGGGTATCGTCCGAATGTTGGGCCTCCTGGGCCTCACCTCCCATCTCATAGTACTCATCAGCTAGCTCTTCATCTGCCTCATAGCTGACTAACTCGAGGCCCGTAGGGGTGGTATCCTCGGCCTGTGTGTCCCCAATGTGAAGAGATGGGCGGGTGGGACACTGGTTGGCGAAATGGCCAAACCCATTGCAGCGATAACACTGCTGACGTGATCCACTAGGCTCCCCAATCATAGGTCCTTTACCTTTATCCTCCCGACGGATAGGAGGCGTAGGCAACAAAGGACGTGCAGGAGGTGCGGGTGCCGGTGGACGGGCTATGGGTGGGGCCGTAAGATGTTGGGGACGAGGAAGGTCCCTCGGGGGTGGAGGACGAGGCCTAGGAGCAAAGGGCTCGGGACGAGCGGGCTCCTATGGTCGAGCCATGGGGGCCCTCAGATACGTGCCAGATGAGCCACGGGGCTCGACACTACGAAGGGGAAAAGAGCCCAACCGATGGGGTGACTCGAACTCGGCCTCGAATTGCTCCAATTCGAGAGCTATCTGATATGCCTGCTCCAAAGTGGTTGCATTGCGGCGAAAGAGTTCATATTGATAATTGGGCCGCAAACCTCTTCGAAAGCGGGATATAGTCATAGTGCTCTCTTCCGTGACCCCACACCATAAGTAATACTCATCGAACTCGGCGGTGTACTCGGTCACGGATCGGTTCCCTTGGGAGATGCTTTACCACTTGTCTATGAGACGTTTGCGATATGAGGCGGGAAGGTACTTCTCCCTCAACTTGGTTTTCATATCATCCCAAGTATCGATCTGGGGTTGACGTCGCTGGTTGAGCAGGCTCTCCACATTGATCCAATAAGTTTGAGCCTGCCCTTGCAGCTTCATCTTCGCGTATCGGACTCTTCGGTGGTCCATCATCTCAAACCACTCGAAGTACCGGTCCATGCCCGCCTCCCAATCTAAATACACCCGAGGGTCCAAGGACCCGCTAAAAGTGGGAGGGTCCACACGCACGCCCCTAAGAATGCGGCCGTCCTCCTCGTCATCACGATTCCGTCGTTGATGACGACGACCGTTACCCCCTTGATCATTATCAGATGCATAATCATCCACCACATGCACCTGTTGAACCCCAACATTCTCCGCCTGAGCTCTTGGTACAACAGGTTGCTGAACCGGCTCCTGTTGGCCGTTCGTCGGCGCGGGTTGCGCCGCTACTGGGCCCCTCTCGAGGACGGCAATCCTCCCAACTAAGCCCTGGATGGACTGATCCGAACTCTCGGCCCGATCCTCGAGGGCTTTCATCCGCCCTTCTAGACGCGTTCCTATGCCATCCATACGCGTACTAAGGCCATCCATGCGCGTGTCAAGACGTTCCATAATGGCTCGGAACATCTCGGCCGTCGAGGACACATCGGAGCTACGGGCCCGGGAGTCCGCCATAAGTGGTGGTGGCGAGTATTGGGTACCTCGACGGGTGGGCATGTAACTGACACACAACCTAGAAGACACCAACTAATGCAAATACTCACTAATGCAACAAAGATGAATTTAGACCTAACCAATATCCGGTACGTGGCGGAGATAAGCGATCCGAAGATCACTCGCGCAAGTGTGCTGTCTTCCCGATAGGCATAACCTAACGTTCGGACAACACCTTTTGATATACCGGGTAAAGGGTGCAAATGCAATTTAAAACACACTTTTTTTTGTTGGTTTTGAAAATAATGATGATGCTAGACTTGACTTAGACCATGATCCATGTAAGACATATGCAATGACTACACTAGACTCGACTCTCTTTGATACCAAACTGATGCGGGACGGACACGGGGACCGACTCTACGTGGTATGGACCTCGGACTCTAGATGCGGACATGACCAGCAACACATGATAGGAGAGACACTAAGCCTGACACGGAGAGCTTCTATGGGCTATACGTCTCTAATAGAAACGCAAGCTCACTCGTCGTCCCAAGCGAGGGAAACGTGGATCGTGCGCGGTTGAAGAACCGGCAGAGTTCAAGGGTAGTCGACTCACTTCCGGACTCGGATCGAGTCGCGGGACGGGTCACTCTGACACTCACAGCGGTGACATGGACACACGGGCTAGTACATATCGCTCTCGGCAGCAGCAAAGACCATATACTAGCTAAGCAAATGAACGCCAAGAGGTTCGGACCATTACCTCCACGCACCCGACGTGGCGAAGACAACCCCGGCGGAATCACGGACTCCCAGTTAACAATTATTACAGCAATACACTAAGTCGACCCACTCCACGCAGGGAGGTAAAAGGTCACATGTGGGGTCCGGGAATCACGCAACTCGGGTTGACGGGCAACATCTTGATGTCGCCCGACGGTGCCGAACTCCGCGTTTCGTGCTTTCCGAACGGCGGGTTCTGCGGGTTCGTGGGGCCCACGGGTGGCGCTGGCCTCCGGATTTGCAGGAGTGGGACCCACTGTGATGGGTACCCCTAGTGGCGCGCCTCCATGGACGGCGGTCGGCCAGGAACACCGATCGGGGGTCGATCGGCCCCGATTCCCAATTGTTGAACTAGCTGCCCACGGATTTTGATTTCTATTTTCCGGCACGCGCTCCGGCGAAAACGGCCGCTGCGATCAATCCCGACGTCGGATCGGGATGCATGAGCTATCGTAGGAAAGCTCTCTTCAAATGATTCAATCTAGACCCAGAGAGATCTGCTGGATCTGGTCGGATCAGAATTTTATTGAATTTACAAATCCCTGTTGTACAGTAACCGAAATCTCATATCTGCAGGGCACTTGTCTGAGAACCACCATTGACCGCCTAGTAAACCTCCGATTCAGCTCTTGAGCTCTTCATCAAAGTTATGGGATTTTGGAAAAGGAAGATGGGGATATTTTTTGTGGACTGATTGCAGGTAGCTGTGATTTGTTATGATTTGTTTACTGGAGAGTGGTCGGATCTGCGAACAGATGGACAGCATTGTAGCTATCTCTGAGATGAATTTTTGAAAAATATGGGATGGCCTCACAAAAATTTAAGAAAATTTGGGGACGGTGGGGTTGATGGACAGAACTCCCAGTAAAATTGGGAGATCTAACAAAAATCAAAAATAGGTCCGAACACTTGAAACACAGGGCAGGTGGAAGTTGAAACATCAAGCAGACAGATCTAGAAATTAAGGTTCGAAGAAAATAAAAAAATATCAAATGCGATCTTTATGACCAACCAAAATTTTTGGGACGTGCTTGACACCTCTGGAGCATCCCCTAAAATCCCCAGGTCGATCTGAGCTTGTGGCTGACACAGGGAATTCGTGGAATCTGCTGTGGTCGGATGAAGGCAGAACTCCGGCGATCTCGGCGGTGATGCGATGGCGGCTCGTAGCGGCGGCGGCGGCGACCGGAATGATAAGGGGAGAAGTCACACCTCCAGAGGGAAGCCTTCACAGCTTCAAGGGGGAGAGAGGGGCGGCCTAGGCCTTTGCTCAAGCAATTTTCCAAGTTCAAATGGCATTAATTCCATCAAAATGGAAAATACAAGCTTATATAGGTTACATCAAATCCATCCTCCACCGTTGGATCTAGGGAAGGGAAATGGAGGGCCTGGATTGAGTGTGACCAACACACAAAATTTACAATAAAAAAATAAGGGGAGGGGCGCACCATTGACTAGGGGGGAACAAGCTTGACATGGTAGGTGGGGTGGGTGGCCAAAATGTGGACTTTCCAAGCCACTTGTCCCCCACTTGGCCCACCCTTCTAGAAGCCTCCATGTGGAAGGTTGACTGACCCCACATGAGACCCTAGGCTGAGGTGGCTCAATGGGATGGGGCCTGGGGGGCCCGTGGGGGCCACGGGATCCAAATTGCACATAAGCCCCTCTTATAATCAAAATAGCAAACCGAATACAATGAAATAAACACAAATTACACACACATGAAGTCTAATTAAATATGATAAATGGGGAGGCTCAAGGCGGATTCTCCAGGCTGTCTCCGAGCCAGATGGACGCTGAGGTGGCTCGAGTCATGCTCCGTGTGCGGTACCGGTGGCTCGGCGTGTCGCGCCGCTCAACTACTCAGGTGTCCGCACCACCCTCGCTCCTTCTATGAGTCTGGTACGATCGAGGGTATGGTTTCTGTCAAACCCCATGATCGTGCCATTTGACTATGACCTCCTTAAAGTGTATGACGTCCGTCCTAAACGAACTCACACGACCCTAGCCAGGGATTTTACGGAGCGTCAATGTCATGACCCATTAACTGTTTGATATATACCCGACAGTGAGCGATCCCTTCTTGACCATTGACGATCTTCACACGTATCCTGGAGTGATTAACGACTCGACAACTCATGACTTATGGTTAAAGTCACTTAGCCAAGTAATTAAACCATTCCAGTCCTCGTGTAAGATCCAATCAATGCCTCAAGTCAAAGGACCAACGATGCTCCTGAGACAGTTGGATCTTCAGTTGACATTAGGTATAATCAACCATCTGAAGATCCAATAGCGGATCAGTTCAGTGTACATCCTCCAAGGACATACACCTACACATACGTGTTGGTGCCCCGCACCAATGACCATGAGACTGGTCACTGACACATCATGTGTACTTGTTTAATAGGTAATCAAAGTCCCCGAGTGATTACCCTCCAACCAGGAATAATTTAAGGTATGTGTACATGTAAAGTCAATCTCATGTTCGAGATCCCATCTCGGGCTGACTTTACAACCACATATCCTAGGGACAACGTAAAGTAACACAATCGCATATTTACGCTCAAACACCACTTTATTAATAATGAACAAGATCGTACAACTATTGGGCCTACCCGACCCGAAATTGACCTGTAGCACACCAACACTAAAAATCTCCCACTTGAACTACAGCCAATTGCCCACAACTTTGATGTGACGACCCGAGATCCGGATACCGGGAGGAGCCCGATACCATTCGAATCCTGAACCGCCGCCCACGAGAGGGAGGCTCGGAAGGGCTAAAAAGGAGTGTGAAGGCACAAAGGAATAGGGAATAAAGAAGGACAATTCAACAATTAACAGAAATAAATGAACAACTACAACAGAGTCCAGTCCAACAGAAAGTACAGTCTAAAGCAGTAAAACGTACCACGTGCCAAGTGAACACTCGGCCCGGCAAGCTGGCAACTAAGAACCTCCGCACAGCACCCCCGAACCCCGAGGCAGAACCGCCGCACCTGAAACGCAGGGGTGAGCCTCCTGTCAGCGCCCTCGACTCTCGCCATCTGCTTCCTCGGTTTCACAATGAGGAGGACTTTCTGACTTTGCTCCTGAAGGATAGCCTCTTCGTTCATGGGAAGCTTTTCAAATTTTTTAGATGGTCATTGGATTTTTCGCCGGATGAGGATTCATCTATTCTGCCAATATGGATTACTTTCCCAGGACTACCGGTAAACTTTTTTATTGAACCTTTCTTGCATTCTATAGCTGGCAATATAGGAAAAGTCTTGAAGATTGATCAATCTACCCTGAACCTATCCATAACATCGGAAGCCCGTGTGTGTGTTGAGTTGGATGTATCTAAAACGCATCCGAACAGAATCTGGATTGGCATTCCGGGAGGAGGAGCTTGGCAAGATATAGTCTACTCTGATTTTCCTTTGTTCTGTTCAGCTTGTGCTCGGCTTGGCCATAATTTGGAAAACTGCAAAGGAAAAAAGCCCTATACTAGTTTGGCCACGGTCCGGATGTCTGATGCACAACCTCTACCACCCCATCAGAAAAAGAAAGTATGGATTCCGGTGGACAGCTCCAAGAAAAATGTAGATCTAGACATCAATTAGTCACCAAGTGAGGTTGAAGTTGGGGATCTTTCGGGGTCCATGAAGTTACTGGATGTTTCAGTTTTAGTCCCAAAAGAAATAATTTCCATGGCAGATCAAACCAGTGACAGACTGCACAGTCGGATTGAAGTGACTCAGGGCACTGAGAATATTTGTGTTAATGCTCCGCAGAAGTCAACACCCAGCAAATCACAACATGGGGCACAGGATAATTTCAATGCCTCTAGGAATACTGAACCAATAATGAACTCCCATGCCACCGTGGAGCTCCCTTCAGACCAAACACACACTCAGCTGGGCACCTTAGCCCCTGTCCCAGAAATTTCCTTTCTTGGTGACCACTCTGTTTTGATTTTACAAAAGAGCAAGGAGCCGTTTGAGGGTCCTAATATCCACCATCAGGATGCTGAAAATTTTGCTAGAAGAAAGGCTATTTCAGATTCGGTCTCTGATGGTAATGTATCTGCTTTATTGCTTGATCGACAAGGTGCTATTACTAGATCTATGACTAGGTCAAGATCTATGGATAATATTCCTGAACTTCACTTTTCCTCATGAATTTTACAGTTTGGAACATTAGAGGTATTGGAAATGAGATTTCTGCTGGCAGGGTAAAATTTCTTATCAAGACTCATAAACTTGATTTCATTACACTGTTGGAGCCTAAAATCCATACCAGTAAGATGGATGGTATCTGTAGAAAATTGGGTATGAGTAAAGCTTGTGCAAACAATGATAATATTGCCCACATCTGGGTTTTGTGGAGAGATACTATTGACTTTTCAGTCGTTTGCAAGGACCATCAGCAAATTTCAGTTGCTCAAGTAAATCCTGTCCACCCCTTATTCCATATCAGTTTTGTGTATGCAAAATGCTCTGCTCCAGAGCGAAGGGATTTGTGGTCTTCATTAAATTCAATTCACTCTCAAATAAAAGGCCCTTGGTCTGTTATCGGTGACTTTAATTGCATTCTGAATCCTGATGAAAAGTTAGGGGGGAACCCCCCTAATGCTGGTGCTATGATGGACTTCCGGCAATGTATTTCAGATTGCTCACTTCTGGATGCTGGTTTTTTGGGATCTAAGTTCACTTGGCATAACAACCAAGCAGGTAGCAAAGGAATTTGGGCTAGATTGGACAGGGTGATTTCCAACACTGAATGGATAACATCAATACCAATCTCTGTTGAGCACCTGTCTAGGGAAGCTTCTGACCATGCACCTTTATTAGTTAAATCAAAGTCTTCCTTGCATTTCAAAAGCAGATTCTATTTTCAAAGCATGTGGCCCAAACATGAGAAATTTCTTGAGGATGTTAAGCTCTGCTGGAACCTCAGCCCTGTGGCATCTTCTCCAATGACCACCCTTTATTTGAAACTTAAGCAGATGAGAATCATGCTTCGTAGCTGGAACAAGCTCACTTTTGGGAATGTCCACCAAAATTTAAAAGCAACAGAAGATGAAGTTCTGTTGGCAGAACACAAATATGACTTGCAACCCACTGAGGAAAATTACTCGAATCTTGAGCAAGCCAGGACCATACAATCAAGCAGACTGCTTCAACAGGAATTTTTTTGGAAACAGAAGTCCGGAATCCGTTGGTTACTTGAAGGAGACAGAAACACAAAGTTTTTCCATGCTTCAACCTTAGCCAAAAGACACAAGCAGAACATCACACAGCTGCGAAACTCAGCAGGCAATATGACTTCCAATCATGATGATATGAAGGACATTGCTGTCTCTCACTTTCAAAAAGCATTCAGTTCACAGAGTCACTACTTACATGAAGCTTCTCTGAGCTGTATTCCAAAACTGGTAACTCAGGAAGATAACACTAGTCTTTGCAAAATCCCAACAGATGAAGAAATTTTTGATACTGTTAAAGCTCTTTCCCCAGACAGTGCTCCAGGACCTGATGGATTCACGGGTGCTTTCTACCAATCCACCTGGCCTATTATTGGTGAGCTTGTTTGCAGTGCAGTAAAGGAATTTTTTATCACTCAGTAGCCCATTCCTCGAAGTGTCACCTCCACTCTAATAGCACTCATCCCAAAAATGGCAAATGCTATGGACATTTCTGATTACAGACCTATAAGTCTTTGCAACTTCTTTTATAAAATAGTTTCATCTATTGTCAACAAAAGACTTGCCACAATTCTCCCAAGGATCATATCATTAGAGCAATCAGCATTTGTGAAGGGAAGACAAATTTCGGAAAACATTGCTCTTGCTCAAGAATTGACAAATGAATTGGAGAGGAAAACAAGAGGGCACAATGTCATGTTCAAACTTGACATGGCAAAAGCATATGACAGACTTGAATGGTATTTTCTTCTCACTATCCTTCACAAATTTGGCTTTGATAATTCTTTCATTATGATAGTTGAAAAATTGATCAAAAACTGTTGGTTTTCAATTTTGCTTAATGGTGACACTGCTGGTTTTTTCAAGTCCTCAAGAGGAGTGAGGCAAGGTGACCCACTTGCCCCATCTTTATTTATCATTGCGGAAGAATCATTAAGCAGAGCTCTAAAGGAAGCTTTCTCCAGTGGTAGGATTGATTGGTTTGCTGGGCCAAGCCACTGCCCTCACATCTCCCACCTTTTGTTTGCAGATGATACCCTCCTTTTCAGCAAAGCTTGCATAAACTCTGTCCGAAATTTATTAAAAGTGCTTCAGATCTATGAAACTTCTTCAGGACAGCAAATTAATATCAGCAAAAGTGGTTTCTTTTTGCACCCAAAGACACATAATTCAGTTGCCAATCGCATTCAAAGCTGTACTGGTTTCTTCAGACATTCCTTTCCCCATAAATATCTGGGATGTCCCCTTATGATTGGCAGAAGGAAAAAGGTTTTCTTTGCATGAATATTAAGCTCGATCCAAAATAGAGTTGCCGGCTGGAAATCAAGCTTACTTTCCCAGGGAGCAAGACTTATTCTCATCAAGCATGTCTTGTCATCCATACCCATATACTCGTTATCATCATCCCCACTGCATGTAGGCACTCATGAACTTCTGGACAAGTCTTTTGCCAACTTCTTTTGGGGTTCCTCTATCCATGGAAAGAAAAAGCACTGGGATGCATGGCAAGTTATCTGCAAACCTATATCTCAAGGAGGTCTTGGCATCATGTCACTAAGAGTCATGGAAACAGCCTTGCGAGTAAAGATGTTATGGAAGGGATTATATACCAACTCTCTGTGGGCAAATTTTTTCAGGGCAACATTCATTAGGCAGCAACATATCAGTGAGGTCCAATTCAAGAACATGAATGGCTTCACCAGGAGGGGTTGGCTGAAGGCCAGAGATCTTATCTCTAAACACACCAAAGTTGTAGTTGGTGATGGCAGCAATACACATTTCTGGTTGGACAACTGGATTGGAAGCAGATGCTTGGCAGAGTATGTCTCTACCTCAACAAATCAGAGCTCTAGCATTACTGTCAAGGATTTCTACACTGCCCGTCCAAATGCAAATAATAATATGCTGGATGGAAGGATCCCAGACTCAATCAAATCTGCTATCCTTAGCTTTAAGCTTAACCAGTATCCTGACTGTCCGGTCTGGAGTCTCTCCTCAACAGGTACTTGCATTGTGGCCTCCTCCGACTGTGAACTATCTACGAATAATGATAATGATCATCCTTTTCCATGGACCCATCTTTGGTCTACTTGGCTACCAATAAAAGTTTCCATCCATCTCTGGAAGACTGCCCGCAATGCTCTCCCCACTGATAAAAATGTTCAAAAGATGGGTGTGCAAATGTGCTCGAAATGTTATTGCTGTACATCACAGTGTGAGGAAACTACTAGCCACCTATTCATTCATAGTGAACTGGCCAAACATATTTGGTCTTATTTCAGGACTTATGGACTGAAGATCAACTCAAATTCAGTGACCTATTTCATACATCACAATGCAGACAATATTCAGGTGAAATCTGCCCACGGTTTATTCATGCTTGCAGTAATTGGCTATGGAATTTGGGAAATCTGGAAAGCAAGGAATGCATCAAAATATGAGGGCAAGAGCATCTCCAAGGTCAGTCTTCTCCACCATATAAAAGCTCAAGTCAAGCGCACATGTGACACTGCAAACCTCAAAGAGTTTGACAATGTAAAAAGAATCACTTTGCGGGACTTTGGCATCAACAGTAGACAACACTCTAAACGGCAGCTGATGACTGTCACTTGGGTCCATCCGACCCCTCTCTCACTCAAGTTAAACACCGATGGAGCCTGCAAAGGAAATGGAGACTCAGGAGGCGGAGGGGCTATTAGGGACCACAATTGTAACGACCCGAGAATCCGATTACCGGGAAGGCCCGATAACCCGAGACTCGCACCGCCACCCACGAACCCGAAGGCTCGGAAGGGTTAAAAGGATGGTGTGGAGACTACACAAGTATCACAAATAATTACAGAAATTAAACAATTAATATTAAGCAGGAAATAAATTAACAATTTACATGGTCCACAATGACTAAATAGCAATAACAACAGTCCACGACTAGTACAGTGACAAGGAAGAAAAGTACAGCTACACGGGGCATCCCCCGGCTCTGACCTCTGGCACTACCTCTGGGCACCCGCACCACGCTGCGCTCCTGACGCGCTCCCCGAAGGTGGCGTCTCACCTGAAACACGGTGAAAACACGCAGGAAATGAGTCTCGGAACAAGACTCAGTAGGGATCACTCGAACCCTACCTCGTAAAATGAGAAACCACTACTCTAGCGGTAGGAAAGTACCTCGGAAAGGAAAGCCCTGTACGCTACAGAACTAGACCCTACGGCACGCAAACCGACACACATGCCACGGTACGAGAAGACCGAAACTCAACGGTCGAACCGCCAAAACCCGAAGGTCGGAAACACACGACTGACAGTCTGACACTCCGTACTCGATAGGAGTATCACCCACTAGAAGCACAGCCGGTAGCGTCCCCTGACGTCTGACACCGCACCGCAGGTGAACCGCCTGACGTGGTAGGTCCTACTCGAGGCGTAAACACCGTACAAGTAACCACAACAAGTGACTAGCTGGGGTCACGCCCGTCGACGTGGGTCCAACCGCCCCCAACCACTTGTGCACACACAGACCACGCGTCCTAGGTCTGGCCCTCTGACCGGTTTTCCCCCGTAGCCGGACTCTGGCTAAGACGAGAGGCCTACGGTAACCGGTCCACAAACCGTCTCGAAAGGTGGGTGCCCGTACACCACGCCCAGGTGAGACCAGCACCTCGTACTGGTGGGCTACGACTAGTGGAGGGTCACTGAAGGAGTAGACTCTCAAGGTAACGGAAAACAACGTCTGCATCTGACAACGTGTGGGAATCACCCCACGAACAGCCCCGTCGCACGGCGACCACAGCCGGAGTAAAAACGAGGTTGCCAACCTCATTGGCAGCCAGGCAAGTGGCGGTCCACCCCTGGGCCGTCACAAGCAAATGGCGGTCTAACGCAGGCCGTCACACGGCCAGAGGAGCAAGGGAAGTAACGCGCCTGGTCCAGCGCGTCGCTCGAAAGCAACGCGCCTGGCCCAGGGCGTCACACGCAAATGACGCGCCTGCCCTGGCGCGCTACTCGCGCCCAGAAACAACGCGCTTGCCCCCGCGCGTTACACGAATGTAACGCGTCGGGCTCGACGCGTTGCAAGGATGTGACGCGCCTGCCCTGGCGCGTCACACGCGCCCTCGCACCTGGTATAACCCGGGAAGTAACGCGCTCGCCCCAGCGCGTTACACGAATGTAACGCGCTGGCCAAGGCGCGTTACTCGCGCAGACCCCAACAGAAAAACCAACGGTCGAAAACCAAGCGACGGCCTGGCCCAGGCGCGTCACTAGCAAACGGCGGCCAGTCGTGGGACCGTCGCTGTCCCGGCCAACCCCCGGGGAAGTAACGCACCCCTCTAGGGGCGTTGCAAGCATGTGACGGTCACTGGAGTGACCGTCACTCACCCCCGAGCACGCTACGGCGGGAAAATCCCCAAAACTTCGACCACGCCCCCGTACCTCCACCGGAGAGGGGGAAATCAAAGGGGAAGACCCCTAGGGACCCCTAGCATGCATCTAAGCCATCCAAACACGAAATCGCGGGATAAAACCATAGGTCGGGCGAGCTCTCCCCAAATCATGGAAAAATCCCAAAATGCTCAATAACGCCCCTCTCGGCCTCCCCGCGGCCTACAAACCACGGAAATGAACGGCATGAGGCTAAGGAACGTCACCCTACCTCAATGGAGCGAATGCTCCGCCGAATCGCCCACAAACCACGAAGAACACCTTAGAAAACCCTCGTTCCTCAAGCTTCCCACGAGCACCGCACGTCCCCACGTTCACCTCACCGCCGCCAACGTCGCCGCGCCGTCGTCCCGCCGCTGTCAGCAGCCGGAGAGGAGCTAGCCGCGCTCGAACGGGAGGAAGAGAGGGAGAGAGGGAGGTCACGGTTGGGGAAGGAAGGAGGAAGAAGAAGAAGAAGAAAGAGAAAAGGAAAACAAAACGAAAAGGAAATGGGATTATATAGAAAATCCGATTTTTCAGAAAAATACCAAAAAATAGAAAAATACATTTCCGGAATCCTCAGAACGCACCGATCGCAACCGTACCACTCGTACCCGGGTGAACCGCCCGGTTCGCCCGCAGCGAGCTTCCGAAGAAAAAGCCGAAACACACACCGGGAATCGGAAAATACGCGTGGAAAAGCCGTGGAACGCCTCCGGGCCTCCAAAACGACTCCGGATCGCGCCGATCCGAACACGAAAGATGTCCGAAATGAAATTTCGGACACAACGGAGCCGGACACTCCGAAAACTAGATCCGGGACCCACGAAGAAGGATCTGAAAGGTCCGGGATATTACAGCCCTCCCCCCTTAAGAAATTTCGTCCTCGAAATTGAGAACAACCAAAGGGGAAAGAAGAGGAAGACTCACTCAAACAGGTACGGGAACTGCTGACGTATCTCGTCCTCACGTTCCCAAGAAGCCTCACCACCAGAGTGTCGCTGCCACACGACCTTTACCAAGGGAATGACCTTGTTCCGCAGGCGCTGCTCTCGCCTATCCTCCACGCGGATCGGAAACTCTGGGAGAGAAAGATCTGGAGTCACCTCAGGCCAAACCGAAAACTCGAGCACATGAGAGTCATCGGGCATATACTTCCGCAACATCGAGACGTGGAACACGTCATGCACTGACGCCAACTCAGGAGGTAACTGCAACCGGTAAGCAACCTCACCGATGCGCTCCACAATCGCGAAAGGACCAATATAGAGGGGACTCAGCTTCCCACGCCGTCCAAAACGCATCACCCCCTTCATCGGAGAAACTCTCAAGAACACATGATCGCCCACGGCAAACTCGAGAGGCTGCCGCCTACGGTCAGCATAGCTCTTCTGCCGACTCTGGGCCGCCAACATGTTCTGACGAACCAACTGCACAACATCCACACATTGCTGCACCAATTCCGGTCCCGTCAAAACACGCTCACCTACCTCAAACCAATCAAGTGGAGTCCGACAAGGACGCCCGTACAAAGCCTCATAAGGAGCCATGCCGATGCTCGAATGATAGCTGTTGTTATAGGCAAACTCCACCAATGGTAGGTGATGAATCCAACTCCCCTGCCACTCCAGGCAGCAGGATCTCAGCATGTCCTCCAAAGTCTGAATGGTCCTCTCAGACTGACCATCTGACTGAGGATGATACGCTGAGCTAAACGCCAACTCCGTGCCAAGAGCTCGCTAAAAACTCCTCCAGAATCCAGAAGTGAAGCGCGGATCCCGATCCGACACGATCGAAATGGGAATCCCATGCAACGGCACTATTCGCTCCACATAAAGACGAGCCAACTTAGGCACGCTCCAGCTGACCTTGACCGGTAGCAACCGAGTCACCTTCGTCAGCCGATCCACCAGCAACCAAATACTGTCCTGCCCACTCGGGGTCCTCGGTAACCCCACCACAAAATCCGTGGTCACATGGTCCCACTTCCAAGCAGGAATATCCAAGGGCTGAAGAGTACCTCATGGTCGCTGATGCTCCGCCTTCACCTGCTGACAGATCAGGCACCTGGCCACAAATTCGGCAACATCTCTCTTCATGCCAGGCCACCAGAACTGTCTCCGCAAGTTCCGATACATCTTTGTCGCACCCGGGTGTACGGTGTACCTGCTCCCATGAGCCTCGCGCAGCACCGCACGACAAACCTGCTCCTCGGCTGGGACGTACAGCCTGCCACGAAACTTCGCAGCACCGTCCTCGCCAAGCTCCACATCAGCCATAGCCAGAATCCGGGGCAACTCAGGGTCCGCATGCTGAGCCTCTGTCACCTGACGACGGATAGCAGGAGTGACAGTCAGACTCGCAAGCACCGCCAACCCTGGCTCCTGGGGAATCTTGAGCCTGAAAGAAACTTCGGGCACTTGTTCCCAGAGCCTCCACCTCCTCAACATCATGGCACTGACCGCAACCTTCCGACTCAAGACATCGGCAACGACATTCATCCTGCCCGGCTGATAAGACAGGTTGAAGTCATAGTCCTTCATGAACTCCATCCAACGCCTTTGCCTAAGGTTCAGATCTCTCTGCGAGAACACATACCTCAAACTCTGATGGTCAGTGAACACCTCGAACTTCTCACCATACAGATAATGCCTCCAGATCTTCAGCGCGAAGATCACCGCCGCCAACTCAAGGTCATGGGTGGGGTAGTTCTCCTCGTGGGGCTTTAGCTGCCGAGATGCATAACCCACCACTCTACCATGCTGCATTAAAACAGCACCCAGTCCAACGCCGGAAGCATCCGTACACACCACAAAACCTCCCGATCCAGAAGGTAAGACCAACACCGGAGCCGAGGTGAGCAATCTCTTCAGTTCCCTGAAGCTCTGCTCACACTCCTCGGACCAGACGAAAGGTATATCCTTCCGCGTGAGCCTAGTCATCGGGGTCGCAATGCGGGAAAAATCCTGCATAAACCGACGATAATAACCCGCAAGCCCCAAGAAACTCCGGATCTCCGTCACCGACCTCGGCCTCGGCCATTGCATCACAGTCTCGACCTTGGCGGGATCCACGGAAATGTCATCACCAGAAATCACATGCCCCAGAAAGTGCACCTCGCTGAGCCAAAACTCGCACTTGCTGAGCTTCGCATACAACTGGTGACCTCGCAACGTCTGCAGCACCACACCCAATGGTACGCATGCTCCTCAGCAGACTGCGAATAAACAAGGATGTCGTCCACGAAGATGACCACGAACTGGTCCAAATACGGATGAAAACACCCTCTGCATCAAGTCCATGAAGGCTGCTGGGGCATTGGTGAGCCCAAACGGCATCACCAAGAACTCATAATGCCCGTACCTCGTACTGAATGCAGTCTTCTCCACATCGGACTCGCGAATTCTCAGCTGATAGTAACCGGATCGTAAATCAATCCGCGAGAACACTCGCGCAGACTGAAGCTGGTCGAACAAATCATCAATCCGCGGCAGCGGATACTTGTTCTTAATGGTCACTTCATTCAGCTGTCGATAGTCAATGCACAAGCGCAGACTACCGTCCTTCTTCTTCACAAACAACACGGGCGCACCCCAAGGGGAAAAGCTCGGACGAATATACCCCTTGGCCAACAGTTCCTGCAACTGCGCCCTCAACTCCCTCAGCTCAGCGGGGGCCATACGGTAGGGAGTCTTCGCCAAAGGTCCCGTACCAGGCACAACCTCGATCACGAAATCGATCTCCCGCTGGGGATGTAATCCAGGCAACTCCTCGGGAAAAACATCGGGAAACTCGCATACCACCGCAATGTCCTCGACATCCGGCTCCATCCGGTCAGACACAACCACTGACGCGAGAAAACCCTGACAACCTGAATCAAGCAATCGACGGGCTCGAATAGCAGAGATAAGGAATCGAGAAGAGGCGGAACGGATACCTTGGAAATAGAAGGTCATCTTGCTCGGATGCTGGAAGTAGACCCTCTTCATCCCACAATCCACCACCGCTCCATGAGTCTCGAGCCAATCCATGCCTAAAATCACATCGTAATCCCGAAGCTGCAACGCATACAACCTGCCTGGCATACTCCGCCCATCGATCCAAACGAGAACCTGATCGAAGCAATACGGAGTGATCATAAAATCACCCGAATGCAACTCCACTGCCAAATCACATGACAACTGGGTCACCGGCTCCTCGACGTTCGACGTGAAATCCTCCGAAATAAACGAATGAGACGCGCCAGAATCGAACAAAACCCGAGCCGCACAACCCAAAATCTGAACGGTACCTTCCACGAGCTGCGACGACACTGCCTCTGCCCTGGTCAAGTGCGTGATCTGGCCTCGAGCCCTCTGCCTGCCTCCCATGCTGGCTGACCTGGGTAGCGGCGGATACTGTCCCTGCTGCTGCTGCTGCCTCTGCTGCTGGGGAAACTGCTGCTGCGGCGGTCTCTGAGGACAGTCACGCGCCATGTGCCCTGGCTGGTCACACCGAAAATAGATGATCGGCGTCGTGCACTGCCTGCCTGGGTGGATCCCACTACACCGTGGACAAGGTCCACGCGCTCCACCCGCTGATCCGTGACGCTGCAAAGGAATCGGCTGCTGTACACTGCCCGATGAAGCCTGCCCCTGATCCTTGTGCTTTTTACGGAAATTATTCTTCAAGAACTTCTTGACCTTCGAGCCAAAGGACGCAGATCCTGTCACCGAAGCTGCCGATGCCGGTACTCCTGAACCACCCGACGCATGCTGGAAGAAACCCTGCTGCTGGGTAGCCGACTGCTGGCTGTGACCTGACAAGGACTGCCCCTGGCTGACCGGTCCTCGAGTCCTCTGCATATCTATCTCCAAAGAAATCGCAACACGAGACGCTGTCTCTAGATCAGCGGCCCCATTCACGATCAAATGGTGCCTCAGCTCCAGCCTCAAGCCCTGCACAAACTGCGCGGTCCTCACCCTCTCATGCTCCATGATGTGAGGTGCATACCGACCCAGCTCGACAAATCAGGTCCTGTACTGCAACACGGACATGTCACCCTACACCAGCTCCAGAAACTCCCGCATCCGCTGTGTGGCAACAATATCTGGACAGTACGTACGCTCGAAAGCACCGACAAAGTCATCCCACTCGATCTGCTCAAGTGGACGAAGCTGAAAGGACGTCTTCCACTCGGAAGACCACCACCTCCGAGCCGTACCCTGCAACTGGTTGTAGGCCAACACCACTCTGTCCTCGGCAGCACTCTTCGCAGAACTGAACACCCGCTCCATCTCATCGAGCCAATCACGAGCCGCATCAGGGTCTGCCTGGCCGCTAAAGTAAGGTGGATGGAACTGCATGAAGTCCCTCACCGCTCGGCCTGGCCCACCCCTAGCAGACGAGCCCTCACCAGCCTCTCCGCCGAACTACTGAGACATAAGCTGGTACATGCCACGGAAGAAACCCTCGGCCCCCGGAACCCTCGCAGCATCCGCGGCCTCGGTAGCCCCCGGTGGCGCTCTGCTATGCTCCTCCTGGTCCCTTTGGACCCCCTGCTGGATCTCCTGACCTCCAGCCGACTGCCCCTGCTGAGAGCGAGAACTCCTCCTCGGCGCCATACTCGCTCCTGAAGCACAAGACAGAAAACACGAAAACGACAAGGTCAAAATAAACACACGATCCCCAATGCCAGCGTCACCTGTACATCATCGTCGTGGACTAGTGGACCACTACAATTACCTATGATTCTCATGTAATTCCACAACCACGCTCTGATACCAGCTGTAACGACCCGAGAATTCGATTACCGGGAAGGCCCGATAACCCGAGACTCGCACCGCCACCCACGAACCCGAAGGCTCGGAAGGGTTAAAAGGATGGTGTGGAGACTACACAAGTATCACAAATAATTGCAGAAATTAAACAGTTAATATTAAGCAGGAAATAAATTAATAATTTACATGGTCCACAATGACAAAATAGCAATAACAACAGTCCACGACTAGTACAGTGACAAGGAAGAAAAGTACAGCTACACGGGACATCCCCCGGCTCTGACCTCTGGCACTACCTCTGGGCACCCGCACCACGCTGCGCTCCTGACGCGCTCCCCGAAGGTGGCGCCTCACCTGAAACACGGTGAAAACACGCAGGGAATGAGTCTCGGAACAAGACTCAGTAAGGATCACTCGAACCCTACCTCGTAAAACGAGAAATCACTACTCTAGCAGTAGGAAAGTACCTCGAAAGGAAAGCCTTGTACTCTACAGAACTAGACCCTACGGCACGCAAACCGACACACGTGCCACGGTACGAGAAGACCGAAACTCAACGGTCGAACCGCCAAAACCCGAAGGTCGAAAACACACGACTGACAGTCTGACACTCCGTACTCGACAGGAGTACCACCCACTAGAAGCACAGCCGATAGCGTCCCCTGACGTCTGACACCGCACCGCAGGTGAACCGCCTGACGTGGTAGGTCCTACTCGAGGCGCAAACACCGTACAAGTAACCACAACAAGTGACTAGCTGGGGTCACGCCCGTCGACGTGGGTCCAACCGCCCCCAACCACGTGTGCGCACACAGACCACGCGTCCTAGGTCTGGCCCTCTGACCGGTTTTCCCCCGCAGCCGGACTCTGGCTAAGACGAGAGGCCTACGGTAATCGGTCCACAAACCGTCTCGAAAGGTGGGTGCCCGTACACCACTCCCAGGTGAGACCAACACCTCGTACTGGTGGGCTACGACTAGTGGAGGGTCACTGAAGGAGTAGACTCTCAAGGTAACGGAAAACAACGTCCGCATCCGACGACGTGTGGGAATCACCCCACGAACAGCCCCGTCGCACGGCGACCACAGTCGGAGTAAAAATGAGTTTGCCAACCTCATTGGCAGCCAGGCAAGTGGCGGTCCACCCCTGGGCCGTCACAAGCAAATGGCGGTCTAACGCAGGCCGTCACACGGCCAGAGGAGCAAGGGAAGTAACGCGCCTGGTCCAGCGCGTCGCTCGAAAGTAATGCGCCTGGCCCAGGCCGTCACATGCAAACGACGCGTCTGCCCTGGCGCGCTACTCGCGCCCAGAAACAACGCGCTTGCCCCCGCGCGTTACACGAATGTAACGCGTCGGGCTCGACGCGTTGCAAGGATGTGACGCACCTGCCCTGGCGCGTCACACGCGCCCTCGCACCTGGTATAACCCGGGAAGTAACGCGCTCGCCCCAGCGCGTTACACGGATGTAACGCGCTGGCCAAGGCGCGTTACTCGCGCAGACCCCAACAGAAAAACCAACGGTCGAAAACCAAGCGACGGCCTGGCCCAGGCGCGTCACTAGCAAACGGCGGCCAGTCGTGGGACCGTCGCTGTCCCTGCCAACCCCCGGGGAAGTAACGCACCCCTCTAGGGGCGTTGCAAGCATGTGACGGTCACTGGAGTGACTGTCACTCACCCCCGAGCACGCTACGGCGGGAAAATCCCAAAAACTTCGACCACGCCCCCGTACCTCCACCGGAGAGGGGGAAATCAAAGGGGAAGACCCCTGGGGACCCCTAGCATGCATCTAAGCCATCCAAACGCGAAATCGCGGGATAAAACCATAGATCGGGCGAGCTCTCCCCAAATCATGGAAAAACCCCAAAATACTCAATAACGCCCCTCTCGGCCTCCCCGCGGCCTACAAACCACGGAAATGAACGGCATGAGGCTAAGGAACGTCACCCTACCTCAATGGAGAGAATGCTCCGCCGAATCGCCCACAAACCACGAAGAACACCTTAGAAAACCCTCGTTCCTCAAGCTTCCCACGAGCACCGCACGTCCCCACGTTCGCCTCACCGCCGCCCACGTCGCCGCGCCGTCGTCCCGCCGCTGTCAGCAGTCGGAGAGGAGCTAGCCGCGCTCGAACGGGAGGAAGAGAGGGAGAGAGGGAGGTCACGGTTGGGGAAGGAAGGAGGAAGAAGAAGAAGAAGAAAGAGAAAAGGAAAACAAAACGAAAAGGAAATGGGATTATATAGAAAATCCGATTTTTCAGAAGAATACCCAAAAATAGAAAAATACATTTACGGAATCCTCGGAACGCACCGATCGCAACCGTACCACTCGTGCCCGGGTGAACCGCCCGGTTCGCCCGCAGCGAGCTTCCGAAGAAAAAGCCGAAACACACACCGGGAATCGGAAAACACGCGTGGAAAAGTCGCGGAACGCCTCCGGGCCTCCGAAACGACGCCGGATCGCGCCGATCCGAACACGAAAGATGTCCGAAATGAAATTTCAGACACAACGGAGCCGGACACTCCGAAAACTAGATCCGGGACCCACGAAGAAGGATCTGAAAGGTCCGGGATATTACAACAATGGCACTATCTTACTTGCTTTCTCACATTACTATGGTAAAGCAAACTGTCTTGTAGCTGAGGCTCGAGCTCTCCTCGATGGCATCAAGTACTACCGCACAACTGCTATCAAGCCAATCCAGATTGATATCGACTCCAAACTCTTAGTTCAAATCATCAAAAAAGTTACTCCATGCCCATGGTCCATTCTTCATTATATAAGGGAGATTTGGAGACTCCTTACCACTCAAGATTCAATAGCTCACATTTACAGAGAAGGAAATAAGGTTGCTGACTCTCTAGCCTCTTTGGCTTGTTCCACTCATTGTACTGATTTTTTCTCTTATGATGAGCTCCCTAATTCTATAAAGGGAATAGCTCGATTGGATAAACTTGGTATGCCCAGTATCCGCTTAATGTAATGTATTCCTTCATCCAAATTATTATAAATACACCTCCTAATGTCTGAATGGTGGAGTGGCTTGCTCTTTGCCTCTGGTAAAAGGGTGCACTCTCCCATCCTGCACTAGGCAAGGTTTCTTGATAAAAAAAAAAGAGAAACAGCGGCAGAAGGAAAGCTACGCGAGCAAGACGGCAACGGAAAGAAGTAACCACGAAAGCAGGAAAGTAACTACGGTGGCCGACAAAAATCTCGGCTCTACAGCTACTCCTACTGTACCAGAAAACACAACCTAGTCTCCCGTCGGGGGTCAACCAAGCCACGCGCCCGACCACCCGATCCCACGATCGAGGACCACCAGACACAAACCGCCCTAGCCATGCTACTAGGAAAATGCCACGCTACCTCCCTAGCGGAGGCCTGCCCTCCGAAAAGGGCCCAAGCCAAAACCACACGGTCTGGAAACACGGTCACGACCTCACCGCCGTGAACACAACACTGTCTGGAGAAAGGCCCTCGGTGACGCTCACCGAAAACCCCAGACCTCGACTCCGGGAACACTCCCGAAACCACTCACGAAGTCCCGTCCCGCGGACAGAAACAAAACCCGGTGCACGACAACTCACGTCACGTGACAGGAGCACCACCCACTAGAAGAACGACCGACTGCGTCCCCTGACGTCCTACACCGTGTCACAAGTGTCTAGCTACGACGCCCCAGGCGTGAGACTCAGACACACTCAGTAACCAGTACCACAGAACAAGGACTAGTTGGGGTCGCGCCTACCGGCGCTGTCCGACGCCCACAACCTCGTGTGCACACTCAGACCATATGCCCTAGGCCTGTCCTCTAGCTGGTATTTCCCCCTAAACCTGGACTCGGAAGTACGCGGGGGCCCTGCGGTAACCAGCCTACTCACCGCCTCTCTCGGGTACGCCGCTCAGCCACTCCCAGGCGAGCCAGCACACGCGTGCCGTGGGAAAGCTACGACTAGTAGTAGGGTCACAGAACATGGACACTAAAACCACGCACGCACTCATTATGAGTAACACGGAGTAACCGGTGGCACGACGCCACCAGACTCTGGACAGCCCACTAAACCTACAAACCCAACGGCCTTTGAGTCACAAGACTCGGGGTCAAGACCGTTGCACACGACAGCATTGAGCCGTCAATCTGGCCTAATCCCTAGGTCCAAAACCACAATGCGATGACTCACGAGGCGAATCGCAATCACCGAGACCATTCCCCCACCTGGGAACTCAGGAGACCTCCAGTCCCAAGTTAGGACATGGACTCGCGGTTCACATGTCATAGGCACGGCCTACGCGAAAACCACAGAAGCACGATTCCCAAGGCAGCCCGCAAGCTGCCACACCGATTTCCCAACTCCGGGAAAAGCGAGAACCCTCCAGCACCAGGCTGGGCAGATGGACTCGCATACCAAAGCCACACACATGGCCCACTCAAAACCAACTCCCGGAGAAACCACGACGTGCGGGGAAACCTCGCCGCACTCACACCGATACACGGTGACTCGATCTAGCAAGAACCCGGAAGCCCGGAACACCTGGTGTCACCCGGACCCGCCAAGCCCATGGGCACGCTTATCGAGATAACACGGTACCTCCAGACACCCAAAAAATACGGTAACGAAACCCACGGGGTGTCCAGGACACTCACGAGGCCAAAGATCGACCACTGGGTCACAACCGGGTCGACCGGAGACCTACACAACACAATCGGAACGCTAGAAGGTCACCCAGACCCTTAAACTCACGGGGACACTAATCAAAGTAAACGGACCTCCGGACGCCCAAAGACACGGTCACGAAACTCCACGGGGTACCCGGGACACACACGGCCCAAGGGGAGCACGATCAGCCGCAAACCGCCTGCCCCGGGCAGCCCGGCTGGCCACCTCCAAGAACGCGCTATAGGTGCATAGCGCGTTCAGGCAGAACGCGCTATACACTCCTAGCGTGTTCAACAAGAATGCGCTACAGGTCCATAGCGCGACCAGACCAAGTCGCGCTAGGATCCTATAGCGCGACAACAAGAACGCGCTGGGGGTGTAAGGCGCGACCCGAACCGCCTTACTGTTCATCTTCTCTGATGAACGCGCCCCGTCGGGGCAGCGCGACCATCAAGAACGCGCTACCTAAGGGTAGCGCGTTCTCAGTCCGCGCCCGAAACACGGTGAGAACCACGAAGAAATCCATTCCACGCCCCCGATCACCCCCGGGTGATGGGGAAACAAAGGGGGAAACATTCCCCATCCTCCCTAGCACTGAGGGGACCCATTTAAACCCCGAAAACACGATCAAAACACAAGATTCGGCTCACTCTCCAAAAACATGCATTTTTCCCAAATCACCCCGTTTAGCCCGCTCGGCTCACCATGGTCTAAGAAACTCGCGGGAAATGAGGTACGCGGGTTGAGGGTCCATCTCCCTACCTCCACCGAAGATTCGACGCGCCGAGGACGCCGATCCACGAAGAAAACGCCGTTGAAGCCTCGCCGTTCCACGAACCCACGGCCGAGCTTCACCGCGCCTCCACCACCTCGATCCTCATCCATCCTCGCCCGTGCCTCGCCCGCGCCGTCCCCGCCTCGCCCACGCTCCACCCCGTCGACTGCCGGAGAGAGAGGGAGAGAGGAGAGAGCGTGAGAAGAGAGAGGGAGAGAAGAGAGAAATGAGATGGGGAGAGAGAGAAAAGGTTATATATAGAAAATCCGGAAATTCTCAAAAATACCGAAAAATAGAAAATCACGCTTCCGTGATCCTCGGAACACACCGATCGCAACGGTACCACTCGCGCCCTGGTGAACGGTCCGGTTCACCCGCAACGAGGCTCCGAAGGGAAAGCCGAAATCCACACCGGGAATCGAAAAACACACGCGGAAAAAGTCGCGGAACGCCTTCGGGCCTCCGAAATGACTCCGGATCGCGCCGATCCAAACACGAAAGATGTCCGAAATGAAATTTCGGACACAACGGAGCTGGACACTCTGAGAAATCAGATCCGGAATCCATGAACAAGGATCCGAAAAATCAGGGGCATTACAGCCCTCCCCCCTTAAAGAAATTTGATCCTCGAAATTCAGGACTAGCACCAAGTCACAGGGGGAGAACGCCTCCATTAACTGACAACGCTGCCAGGGCCCCAATACAGAAAAACCTCAATTCTCGCAGAAGCACCGATCATGAGGGATACAGCCAGACCATAATCATGAACAATGCCACACTCCGCACACCGCGCACACACCGGCCACCAGAGCAGGCATAACACGAGCACAAGTCTGGTATCACCTCAGGCACAACGGAAACCACTCACGGCATCGCTGCCACCCTCTCGCTCACCGAGGGAACGCAACCCTCGCCACGAAACCAATCCACCGGTCAACGCCCATCCTCGGCGGACCAACCAAACGCCAGCTTCACAACCCGCTGACCGGTCTCACACCCTGCACCAGGGGCAACCAATCACTGAGCTTCCACCAGCTCACACCTCAGAAACGGGCACCAGAAGGCCTCGCTTGCACGCCGCTCTCTCCATTCTCGAGCCCTTACAACCAGCATCTTCTGTCTCTGAAAAGACCATCCACTGGTCGCCAGACATTCGCCAACGGAAAACCTCCACCGGCCCAGCAGGCACGATCCAACACACGACAGGCCTTCCGCTGACACTCGCACAGACCACCACCACCTCCAATCTCGAACCTCACGCCAACTCTACCCTCTCAGGGGAGCACGGCGAAACCACATGACTCCATCTCCACACGGTCCTCACGTCACTCGACTCAGACTTACGGGGAATCCTCCCTTGCTGGCCACAGACTGAGGATCAATATCCCACGCCAACGTCTCATCAGAGACCTCCACACACAGGCATCGACCACCGTCCTGTCTCATTGAATCCTATCTCATCAAGACCTCCATCTCAATTAATCTAAGAGGACGCCTGCCAATCCCGACTCCTGCTCTTATCATAGAGCCATGGGACACACAACCTCTTACAACCCACGACACACTTCTCCAAAACATGATCTTATCCGCGAACGCAACCTCCAATGCAAGAATAGGGTACTCATGCGGCAACCTCGTCAGCACATTCCCCAACTCTCCACCTGCCAGTGCCACAAACCACAATATCTCAAGCGACGGCACGGCAACAACACGTCTCACGCCGCCGGAGACAACACACACCAATGAACCAATCCTCCGCTGCTCTACTCACTCTCCAGAAATCCGTCAGCAGCAACCAACGCCACGATCCGCACACCCTGATACACACGCACAGCCACTACAACAACTCGGGATCCACCAACTCGACAACCATCTACAACCCTGCAGACTCCGATCCTCCACACATCGGAAACCACAACACCAACCGTAAATCTCACGCACACCGCCCAACCGGCATTCGTCCTTCCGGAACCGTGCCAACATCCTTACACATCAGGGAACGGGCAACACTTCTCACATGCAACCACCTTGCCAAAACGCGGGTCACGTCTCGCACGGACTTCATGGCACACGAGGCCAACCAATCCGAACACACAATGCAAGATGACGAACCTTAACCAACCACGATCTCCTCCAACCCAGGGCACCTTCCAGCACCAAGGAAACCATCACTTCCGTCAGGTCAGCTACTCCGACACACTCAGCGAGTGTCACGACGGATCACAATCACAGCATCTCTCGATGCACGACCACCGCAATTCCCCAAACCGCAGCACGCCCCGCCAAGAGCCGCAATACGAGCTATAACCGGCAACCGCCGACGTTCATCCTCGAGTCCCGAACTCGCCATAGAACCTCCACATCTCAAGCCAACTCCTGGGCGAACACAACCCATCCACTGACAGAAGTGCAGGAGTAAAGACTTACCGGGACATCCCTGCCAAATCCTGCCTCAAAATCCGCAGAACAATCGGGACCGACACGTCTTTTCTGATGCCACAGAGCACAACAAGGACACCAGGCTCGACAAAACAGCAGCTCACTGAAAAGATCCTCCGCTCACCCCGAGCACACTTCTCGATCAGAACACCCGCTCTGCCGCCTTAACCACGACCTGAACACCTCAGGGGCTGGACAAACCTCAAGCTGGAGTGGCTCAAACCAACAGCAGCTCCCTCAGAGCACGCTCACGGCCACTTAACCACGAACAGTCCTCTCCAGCCACCTGACCATGCTACAGGTTCCTCGAACGCAGCGCCGCGAACTCACGCCTGCTAGCCACCTCTGCCCAACGCAGCACAACTAGGGCCACCACCGATGAGGGAGAAGTTCTCAACCTCGATCCTTAGACCCCATGCTGGCACGAAAGCCGCGAACGGCAACCACCTTCACAGCGCCAAACAGCGCACTCAAGCTCTCAAGCGAGAAACTAGGCGGAAAACATGCACGAAACCCTATGCCAACTGCTGACTGTACTGGACCTTACGGACTCTGATCACTGCAATATCTCGAATTCTCATGTACGCTCACAACCACGCTCTGATACCAGCTGTGACGACCCGAGATCCGGATACCGGGAGGAGCCCGATACCATTCGAATCCCGAACCGCCGCCCACGAGCGGGAGGCTCGGAAGGGCTAAAAAGAAGTGTGGAGGCACAAAGGAATAGGGAATAAAGCAGGACAATTCAACAATTAACAGAAATAAATGAACAACTACAACAGAGTCCAGTCCAACAGAAAGTACAGTCTAAAGCAGTAAAACGTACCACGTGCCAAGTGAACACTCGGCCCGGCAAGCTGGCAACTAAGAACCTCCACACAGCACCCCCGAACCCCGAGGCAGAACCGCCGCACCTGAAACGCAGGGGTGAGCCTCCTGTCACTGGCCCAGTAGGGATCCCGCGGAACCCCAACTGAGAAACAACGGCAGAAGGAAAGCTACGCTAGCAAGACGGCAACGGAAAGAAGTAACCACGAAAGCAGGAAAGTAACTACGGTGGCCGACAAAAACCTCGGCTCTACAGCTACTCCTACTGTACCAGAAAACACAACCTAGTCTCCCGTCGGGGGACAACCAAGCCACGTGCCCGACCACCTGATCCCACGATTGAGGACCACCAGACACGAACCGCCCTAGCCATGCTACTAGGAAAATGCCACGCTACCTCCGTAGCGGAGGCCTGCCCTCCGAAAAGGGCCCAAGCCAAAACCACACGGTCAGGAAACACGGTCACGACCTCACCGCCGTGAACACAACACTGTCTGGAGAAAGGCCCTCGATGACGCTCACCGGAAACCCCAGACCTCGACTCCGGGAACACTCCCGAAACCACTCACGAAGTCCCGTCCCGCGGACAGAAACAAAACCCGGTGCACGACAACTCACGTCACGTGACAGGAGCATCACCCACTAGAAGAACGACCGGATGCGTCCCCTGACGTCTTACACCGCATCACAAGTGTCTAGCTACGACGCCCCAGGCGTGAGACTCAGACGCACTCAGTAACTAGTACCACAGAACAAGGACTAGTTGGGGTCGCGCCTGCCGGCGCTGTCCGACGCCCCCAACCTCGTGTGCACACTCAGACCATACGCCCTAGGCCTGTCCTCTAGCTAGTATTTCCCCCTAAACCCAGACTCGGAAGTACGCGGGGGCCCTACGGTAACCAGCCTACTCACCGCCTCTCTCGGGTGCGCCGCTCAGCCACTCCCAGGCGAGCCAGCACACGCGTGCCGTGGGAAAGCTACGACTAGTGGTAGGGTCACAGAACGTGGACACTGAAACCACGCACGCACTCATTATGAGTAACACGGAGTAACCGGTGGCACGACACAACCAGACTCTGGACAGCCCACTAAACCTACAAACCCAACGGCCTTTGAGTCACAAGACTCGGGGTCAAGACCGTTGCATACGACAGCACTGAGCCGTCAATCTGGCCTAATCCCTAGGTCCAAAACCACAATGCGATGACTCACGAGGCGAATCGCAATCACTGAGACCATTCCCCCACCTGGGAACTCAGAAGACCTCCAGTCCCAAGTTAGGACATGGACTCACGGTTCACAGGCCATAGGCACGGCCTACGCGGAAACCACAGAAGCACGATTCCCAAGGCAGCCGCAAGCTGCCACACCGATTTCCCAACCCCGGGAAAAGCGAGAACCCTCCAGCACCAGGCTGGGCAGATGGACTCGCATACCAAAGCCACACACATGGCCCACTCAAAACCAACTCCCGGAGAAACCACGACGTGCGGGGAAACCTCGCCGCACTCACACCAATACACGGTGACTCGATCTAGCAAGAACCCGGAAGCCCGGAACAGCTGGGGTCACCCGGACCCGCCAAGCCCACGGGCACGCTTATCGAGGTAACACGGTACCTCCAGACACCCAAAAAATACGGTAACGAAACCCACGGGGTGTCCGGGACACTCACGAGGCCAAAGATCGACCACTGGGTCACAACCGGGTCGACCGGAGACCTACACAACACAATCGGAACGCTAGAAGGTCACCCAGACCCTTAAACTCACGGGGACACTAATCAAAGTAAACGGACCTCCGGACGCCCAAAGACACGGTCACGAAACTCCACGGGGTACCCGGGACACACACGGCCCAAGGGGAGCACGATCAGCTGCAAACCGCCTGCCCCGGGCAGCCCGGCTGGTCACCTCCAAGAACGCGCTATAGGTGCATAGCGCGTTCAGGCAGAACGCGCTATACACTCTTAGCGCGTTCAACAAGAACGCCCTACAGGTCCATAGCGCGACCAGACCAGGTCGCGCTATGATCCTATAGCGCGACAACAAGAACGCGCTGGGGGTGTAAGGCGTGACCCGAACCGCCTTACTGTTCATCTTCTCCGATGAACGCGCCCCGTCGGGGCAGCGCGACCATCAAGTTAGTCCGCGCCCGAAACACGGTGAGAACCACGAAGAAATCCATTCCACGCCCCGATCACCCCCGGGTGATGGGGAAACAAAGGGGGAAACATTCCCCAACCTCCCTAGCACTGAGGGGACCCATTTAAACCCCGAAAATACGATCAAAATACAAGATTCGGCTCACTCTCCAAAAACATGTATTTTTCCCAAATCACCCCGTTTAGCCCGCTCGACTCACCACGGCCTACGAAACTCGCGGGAAATGAGGTACGCGGGTTGAGGGTCCATCTCCCTACCTCCACCGAAGATTCGACGCGCCGAGGACGCCGATCCACGAAGAAAACGCCGTTGAAGCCTCGCCGTTCCACGAACCCACGGCCGAGCTTCACCGCGCCTCCACCACCTCGATCCTCATCCATCCTCGCCCGTGCCTCGCCCGCGCCGTCCCCGCCTCGCCCACGCTCCACCCCGTCCGCCGTCGGAGAGAGAGGGAGAGAGGAGAGAGCGTGAGAAGGGAGAGGGAGAGAAGAGAGAAATGAGATGGGGAGAGAGAGAAAAGGTTATATATAGAAAATTCAGAAATTCTCAAAAATACCGAAAAATAGAAAATCACGCTTCCGTGATCCTCGGAACACACCGATCGCAACGGTACCACTCGCGCCCTGGTGAACGGCCCGGTTCACCCGCAACGAGGCTCCGAAGGGAAAGCCAAAACCCACACCGAGAATCAGAAAATACACGCGAAAAAAGCCGCGGAACGCCTTCGGGCCTCCGAAACGACTCCGGATCGCGCCGATCCGAACACGAAAGATGTCCGAAACGAAATTTCGGACACAACGGAGCTGGACACTCCGAGAAATCAGATCCGAGATCCATGAACAAGGATTCGAAAAATCAGGGGCATTACATTTGAGGCCCATCTTATCCCGATGACGCTCAAACACGGTCTGTGTCAAAGGCTTAGTCAGTGGATCTGCTATGTTGTCTTCTGACGGTACACGCTCTACCGCCACATCTCCACGATCAACAATCTCCCGAATAAGGTGAAAGCGCCTGAGAACATGCTTTGACCTTTGGTGAGATCTCGGTTCCTTCGCCTGGGCGATGGCCCCATTATTATCACAAAATAATGGGATGGGAGCTGTTATCTCGGGAACTACGCCAAGTTCCAAGATGAATTTCTTCATCCAGACGGCTTCTCCAACTGACTGCCCCTCCATTCAACATGAATACAAATACAGACATGGATTTGCAGTTATCTGTATCTGACTGGAAACTAGAATCTGTGTAAGCTCTAAGCTATAGGTCCTCTCCTCCATAAATCAGAAAAAGATCATTAGCCCTTCGCAGGTACTTAAGGATGCCATTTACTGCCTTCCAGTGCTCTTCGCCTGGATTTGCCTGATATCTACTGACAATGCTTAAAGCATTGGCAATGTCAGGCCGTGTACATAACATTGCATACATGATTGACCCTATCGCCGAAGCATAGGGTACCTTATTCATGTGTGCCACCTCCTCAGAAGTTTTAGGACTCATCCCCTTGGATAGGTAAATTCCATGTCTCATGGGAATGAGACCTCTCTTGGAATTTTCCATCCTAAACCTTTTGAGGATAGTGTCTATGTACATGGATTGGGATAATCCTAGCATCCTTTTAGATTTATATCGATAGATCTTTATGCCCAGCACATAGGATGCTTCTCCCAAATCCTTCATGGAGAAGGTCTTGGACAACCAAGACTTAGTTGATGTCAACATCTCTACATCATTCCCAATGAGTAAGATGTCATCAACATAAAGGACCAAGAAGGTAACTGAGCTCCCACTGACCTTCTTGTAAACACAGGGTTCATCTTCATTCCGAATGAAGTTGAAAGATTTGACAGCCTCGTCAAATCTTAAGTTCCAACTTCTAGATGCCTGCTTTAATCCATAAATGGACCTTTGAAGTTTGCATCCTTATTAGGATGTGGCTTGGAGGTGAATCCCTCATGCTGTACCATGTACACCTCTTCTGATAGGTTTCCATTAAGAAAAGCTGTCTTCACATCCATTTGCTAGATCTCATAATCCAGGTATGCAGCAATGGCAAGGAGGATTCTGATTGACTTAACCGTGGCTACCGGCGAAAACGTCTCGTCATAGTCAATGCCTTGCCTTTGACGATATTCTTTCGCCACTAGTCTAGCCTTGTATGTGTCAACCTGTCCATCTGCACCGATTTTCCTTTTGAAAATCCATTTGCAGCCGATAGGGACCTTCCCTTCGGGTACATCAACTAAGTTCCAAACTTTATTGGTGTACATGGACTGGATTTCTGAATCCATTGCCTCTTGCCATTTCTCGGAGTCTACACTACGGATCGCCTCCTGGTACGACTGAGGATCATCATCCTCATCGATACATACCTTAGAGGACCCCTCTGAGACATGTCCAACATATCTCTCAGGTTCTCTCGGTAGTCTACCAGATCTCCGTAGTGTCAGTGTTTCACCTTGAATAGGATCAACCGATACAGTCTCATCTAATGAGTTTGTGTCTATGGGTTGTGGTTCTTGGACCTCGTCCAATTCTATCTGGCTCCCACTATTTTTCTGGAGTAGATATTCTCTTTCCAGAAATACAGCTCTCTTGGCCACTAAGACCCTTTGCTCAGAAAGGTGATAGAAATAATATCCAAACGTCTCCTTTGGATATCCCACAAACCTACACTTATCGGTTCTCGACTCAAGCTTATCACTCTCGTTCTTCTTTACATGGGCAGGACACCCCCAAATTTTAATGTGATTAAAATTTAGTTTCCTGCCCTTCCATATCTCATATGATATAGAAGGAACTAATTTACTTAATATCCTATTCAATAAATAAGCCGCAGTCTCTAACGCATAGCCCCAGAGAGACAAGGGTAGTCCTGACATAGACATCATGGATCGGACCATGTCTAACAAGGTCATGTTTCTCCTCTCGGATACACCATTGTGTTGTGATGTATACGTTGGAGTCCACTGAGAAACTATTCCATGGTCTTTAAGATAAGAAGTGAATTCATGGCTTAAGTATTCACCTCCTCGATCCGATCGAAGAGCCTTAATGCTTTTGCCTATCTGTTTCTCTACTTCATTCTTGTATTACTTAAACTTCTCAAAGTCTTGTGACTTATGTCTCATTAAATACACATAGCCATATCTAGAGTAGTCATCGATAAAAGAAATGAAATGGAGATAACCTCCTTTTGCTTCTATGGACATGGGTCACACACATCCAAGTGTATGAGCTCGAGAAGGTCAACAGCCCTCTCACCATGTCTACCAAAAGAAACCTTGGTCATTTTCCCCATGAGACAGGACTCACAGGTATCAAATGGCTTGTATTCGAACGAATTCAAATACCCATTTGAGTGTAAGTGAGAGACCCTTTTCTCACCTACATGACCAAGTCTGTAATACCATAGATATGCAGAATTCACTTCGTCAGCATTGGAAATTTGCATAACATTAGAACGTGTATCTAATACATAAAGACCATTGACTAATGAACCATCGGTTATAATCAAACCATTATTCATTACAGAGCACCCAGTGCTATTAAAAGTCAATGTATATCCAATGTTATACAAGCCAGAGATTGAAATAATATTTTTAATAATATTAGGAACATAATAACAGTCATTCAGCTCCAGAATGACTCCTGAAGGCTAACTGAGGTGTGCAGTCCCGACAGCTTTGGCAGAAACCAAAGCTCCATTGCCCATCCTCAGTTCAATCTCCTTTTTGCTCAATCGCCTTCTATTTGCCAGCACCTGCACAGAATTGCAGATATGAGATGCACATCCAGTATCTAATACCCATGATGTGGATTCCATATATGACAAATTAAGGTCTATGACAAAAATACCTTCATTTAGAATTGCCTTGCAATTCCTTTTCCAATGCCCAGTTTCCCCGCATCGAAAACATTTGTCTTCCTTTTCATTCTTCTTGCCCTTCCCTTTGTCAACTTTGGCAATTTGCTTACCCGTGGCCTTTTTCTTTCCTTTCCCTTTGTTACTTGTAGTGGATATCTGGGTGGCCTTCCTTTTCTTATTGGCCCGGCCAATAATCATTACAGAAGAAGATGGTTTATCTTTCTGCATAGTTCCTTCAGCACTCTTTAACATGTTAAGCAGCTCCGGGAGAGTTGCATCAATTCTATTCATGTTAAAGTTTATGATGAAGGAAGAAAAGGAATCGGGTAATGACTGGAGTATAAGATCAATGCACAGTTCAAGATCCAACTTGAACCCCAGTGCATTGAGTCTCTCTATCCACTCCATCATTTTCAGTACATGAGCCTGTACTGAAGAACCCTCAAACATCCGTGTCCTGAAAAGCCTTTTGGAGATGTCATACCTCTCAATCCTACCCTGCTCCCCGAAGAGCTGGCGTAGATTGAGAAGTATACTTCTACAATCAGTCTTTTCAAATTGTCTCTGTACTTTGGGAGCCATAGAGGTCAACATGTAACATTGGGCAAGGGAGGAGTCCTCAGACCACTTGGCATAAGCCAGCAACTCGCCCTCGTCGGCATCAGGAGCCGGCTCAGAATGAACCGAGTCCAACACGTATGCAATCTTTTCGGCGGTAAGGACTATGCGTAGGTTACGCAGCCAATCCGAGTAGTTCGGTCCAGTTAAGCGATTTGCATCCAAGATGCCACGGAGGGGGTTGGACGACGACATTGTAATCTGGATAAGAAATAAAAGACAACTTAGCATGTGTTCAAATTCTAACTTAGATGTGATTTTCTATCTCAGTTAGTCCCACTATTTTTCGATCGAACTATATAACCCTCAGTATATAGAACGGGAGATCAACGAGATCAACCTAGTGGGTCGGAATCCTAACGAGACTGATATACGACCTTGTGGAAAGCACAACAAGCCATACACCATCTCAAGGGCAGTCAACAGGCACTTGTATCTAATGCAATATCCGATATTCGGCCCCCGAGAAATCATCCCCTTGTGGAAAGCACAACAAAGGATATTCTCGGTTAGATCTAACCATCATTACTACATAACAATGAGTTCATGACCCGACCCTTGTGGAAAGCACAACAAGGCCGAGTTCAATTCCTCACCCCATTGAGGCCGAGCCTTGGAGTTTAATCCCGCCCCCAAACTCATGGACATTGTGGAAAGCACAACAAATCCATGAAATGAAGACGTTCATTCACTCTATAATGATGGAGGGCCACGACGACTCCTAGAGCCACGCTTACCAGATCTAAAATTTAATCGCGAGGGAATTTAATTTTATCTTGATCTCACCCTAGGTGGTAATATAAATATATCCAATATATTTACCGTACCTAGTAGTTTGCACAAAATAAATGCATCCAATGCAAAAATAAAACGCAAGTGATCATGGACTTAAACCCTAATGTAACTAAGACATCCGGCCCGCTTCCGAAGTAGCTAGATCGTCCTCGTCGGGTGTGCTCCGCGCTTTCAAACTCCGACGCCGCATCAATTACAACTTTTATACGGCACGCAGGCCGAAAAAATTAAATTACATGTGACTCAAATTCCAGCAGCCCTTAGGGCGAGTACAACAACGGAGGAAGATAGAAGTACATTGGAATTTTAACAGAGAGAGAAAGGAGGTTCGCAGACCCCAATTAATTACATTAATTCAAGTCCATGATCACTTGTCAACCCATTCAAATAAAATCAATCAAGGGTTATTTTCTGAAAATAATCCTTACTTTTGAATTTAAAAATGGGATGTGCAAACAAAAATAGGCTAGCTTTGTTTAATTTTAAAAATCAAAGCATGATTAACTAAAATTAAACACACAAGCAGGCCAATACAAGGTAAATAAAGTAAAGCACGTAAAGAACCATCATTTTCTACAGGGGCATCTAATTGAGATAATTAATTAAATTTAAATTTAAATTTAATTATCCAATAATCAAATTTAAATTCAAAATTTAAACATGCCAATAATTTAAATTTAAATTCAAACTAATTATCCAATAATTTTGTTTGAAAATAAATTTAAAATAATGCAATTATCCTCAATTAGTAATTTTCTAAAATTCAAAATTTGAATTTAACAATTATCTAATAATTAAAATTCAAATAATTGAATTTTTCACATTTAACTTCAATAAAATTCAAATTTTGAATTTTATAATTATCTAATAATTAAAAATTCAAAAACTTAAATTTTACTGAAGTAACTTCAATTATTATCATTTTATCTCAAGGTAAATAGTAATTATCTCACCTTGGTAAATTCAAATTAGTTAAATAAAATTTACCATTCGACATTTACTATTGAGATAACACTATTTAACCTAATAGATAAAATCCTATTTAATTTATTATGTATTTTCATATATATATCTAATATATATATTAATGTATATGAGCACAGTAAATTAAAAAGGGTAAAAATAATTTTTTTTATAAAAAAATAAAAAACCTTTTTTTAATATCACCATGTCAACCCCGCGCACGGGGGCGCCGCCCGCGCGCGCAAGCGTTGACCCGCGTTGCGGGCGCCCGCCACGCGGACGCCCCGCGTCGCCCGCCGGCGCACTGCGCCCAGCGGCGCAATGCGCCCGGCAGGAACCCAAAAAAAAAATTTTAATTTTTTTTTAAAAATTTTGCTGTTTGGATGCCCAGCATCTAAGAAGAACAGAGATGTCCAAATCTCTTTCTACAAATTATAATTGAAGATTTAATATGCCCCTAAAGCATGGTTCTAAACGGCGATAAAAACACCGACCAGAGCGCGAACCTGGCTCTGATACCACTGTAAGGTTTCGCACAGCACCTACGGGCGACGCAGCGGATAACAAAAATTTCATTTGCCCGATCCCGGTATTATGGAAAGCTTAATGTGTGCTCTAATCGGTGTTTCTAAGACCCCAATTACGAGTTGCATGTTTCACCTTGCGCGGAACGACGCTGTCCGCGATGCCCGATGCAGAATATCTAGCCGCACAGCTGTACGGCCTCTAGAATAGATCCACACGGACTCTTGCGACGCGACGGTACCTCCCCGGCAAAACTTTCCCCGACTCTATCACCTTCTGGAGAGAGAAAGAGCAAGGGGGAGAAAGGGGGAGGATAATCCTCCTTCTTAATACTTAATGCTTGCTTAGCATCAAGGAGTTGGAAGAAGGCTCGAATGAGCTTCACGTAGGATTCTATATATAGAGATTTGGTCATTTCTGAAAGGGCTCCAAAAGACCAAAATTATATATATATCATATCTATTATTATACATATGTATTAAGCCCCATTTACACTCCTTTCCAAAAGGAATTAAATGGAATTAATACATACACTTGTACAATAATACTCCGTCACCCAAGAATCCATTGTGTGTGATCCTCTAGGCCCTTAGTCACTCTAGCTTAAGGCCCATTAACTTCTAATTCCCAATTAGAAGTAAATTAAACGTATTCTTCGCTTCTACCAGAGCCGAAGAATAGTTTAATTTATTCCGAACCTTTGATCACGTTGGGTCAAGCAAATCCGCGTGATCCTAGAGGACGCCGGGTTTAAACCAGCCTATCTGGTACCTGTAAGTCCACAGTTACCGCATCGATATAATCCCTCGCTCCTTCTATGAGCCTGGTACGATCGAGGGTATGGTTTCTGTCAAACCCCATGATCGTGCCATTTGACTATGACCTCCTTAAAGTGTATGACGTCCGTCCTAAACGAACTCACACGACCCTGGCCAGGGATTTAACGGAGCGTCAATGTCATGACCCATTAACTGTTTGATATATACCCGACAGTGAGCGATCCCTTCTTGACCATTGACGATCTTCACACGTATCCTGGAGTGGTTAACGACTCGACAACTCATGACTTATGGTTAAAGTCACTTAGCCAAGTAATTAAACCATTCCAGTCCTCGTGTAAGATCCGATCAATGCCTCAGGTCAAAGGACCAACGATGCTACTGAGACAGTTGGATCTTCAGTTGACATTTGGTATAATCAACCATCTGAAGATCCAATAGCGGATCAGTTCAGTGTACATCCTCCAAGGACATACACCTACACATATGTGTTGGTGCCCCGCACCAATGACCATGAGACTGGTCACTGACACATCATGTGTACTGGTTTAATAGGTAATCAAAGTCCCCGAGTGATTACCCTCCAACCAGGAACAGTTTAAGGTATGTGTACATGTAAAGTCAATCTCATGTTCGAGATCCCATCTCGAGCTGACTTTACAACCACATATCCTAGGGATAACGTAAAGTAACACAATCGCATATTTACGCTCAAACACCACTTTATTAATAATGAACAAGATCGTACAACTATTGGGCCTACCCGACTCGAAATTGGCCTATAGCACACCAACACTAACACTCCCTACGTCAACTGCTTCTTCT